>JAULBZ010008951.1:0-10358 GCA_032360805.1 Neoturris breviconis | reverse complement strand
TCGATTTTTCTGTTTAGTACGAAAGAAAAAGAGTTCGATGAAAATTTATGTTGAACCAAATTGAAGGTTTTTTAAGTGATAGATAAAGTCGTTGATTTAACGGCGTTTAAACATGACAACACCGCATGTAACCATGACAACACCGCATGTAGTAGAGGAAAACTGCGATACGTGGTGAACAATGTATGTGATAAATTAACTTTGTATTACAGAACGTATAAATTCGCCATGGCCACACACACGGTTGATGTTATGTACAAAATGGACTTAAAATGAATATTCACAAACCAATGAAAACGAGGTGCGTGTGTATTTCATTACAACAAACGCCTCATTTTCATTGGTTCGTGAAAAGATTTAAAACACACATTTTTTATTCCTAATTTATAATTTATTATTCATTGTATAAAACTATATACATACATATATAAATAACCTTATGTTGATCCCCTAGTAACCGGTCGATTCTGAAGACTTTGCAGAGCCTAGACTTGGATTGACGAACTTAATAGAAATAACGCACTTTGTAACTTGTTCATATAAGCACGACCTTGAAGTCGTTGCAGAAGGGTTGGGGACAAATAAATATAGATAAATACGACAGATCAAAATGCCTGATACTGATAAGTTTCACAACTAGCTACATAAATGTTAATTTCCTTTAAGCAGGAAATTCCGTACGAAATGTGTGACGTCCATTGGTAGAAATGTGTGACACCAATTTCTACGAATTATCTTTATTTGGCTTTCGCGCGGAGTTTCCCTTAATAGAAATCAATATCTAAGTTTCATAAATATTAGAAACCGAAATATATTAACTGAAACGAAAAATATATATATTTATATGAATATTTTCGTAAATAATGATATACAACCTAACTAACGTAATTCCGACCTAATACTTAATGATTTAGCATGAAAAACGTTTATCTTTAATCCAACTTATTTGTTGAATTCTAACAAGATATAACTTAATTGGTTATAGATGCCAGATCATAAATCCTAACCTAAGGACTTTAAAATCACCCGATGTGCTTAGGCTCATTACGGAGGCCCCACTTCATTAAAAAATAAATAAAAAGACACTGAATGGCAGCTCTGCAGCCGTTTCGAAAACATTTAAAGCTCTAACTAATATATCTCAAACATGCTGCCACGAGTTTTAAAACATTCGAATAACGTAAAACATTGAGATGTGGTGGACTACTTATGGTAAATGAATATATTTAATAGCATCTCCCTTCGTTTAAAGAAATTATTCAGATATCCTGCAGAAGCTTCAAAACAACGTTCAAAACCATGTGCCTACTGAAAAGCATAATGTAAAATCAACTTCCATGATTGTGAATATCTTCATGCTTCTGCTATACGATCTGGAAAGAAGCCCAAGGAAGAAAGATGACCGGTCTAATTTAAAAAAAAAAAATTCTAAGAAACTATTAAATTCTAAAATAAATAAATAAAGGTTTTAACAATTCCTTTAAAATTATTACATTCTTTTTTTTATAAGCAACTTTTAGTAATGTTATAATCATATGCAAATTTAAAATGTAATTTTGTTTAATTTTACGTTTGTATGTCAGCTTATGAATAAAAGAGTGTAATTCTTTAAAAGCGTGAAAAACTACTGAGCACCCAGTGGAGAAAACCTTATTCAAAGTATCCAATCGAGTCGTTCGACGTTGTTATTCTTGTGTCTTTACTGCGGACTTTAAACAAGTTTTTGTCCACCGGGATATGCTGCCGTATTTCACAATTTTTGAAAATTTCCTAATACACGTGCAAGTTTTTTTATTAAAAATGTAGTTTTATACGTCATATCTTAACGGCGTAAAATAGACACTGACCTGTGACGGCTTTTATATCTTCCTGATTCTAACATATTTTTTAGTAGCGTACTAAACTTTACTTTTCAAAAGATACATCGCTCTGAAGATGTTAGTGGGAGCTATAATGGATTGCACTGATCAAGAAACAGACGACATCACCTGTGAAAGTGTGTTTTTGAATGCAGGCATGGTCCTTGAGTGCAGGCATGGTCCTTATCTGGTGCCTTGGCTCTGGTGCCTTGGCTCTGGTGCCTTTCCTATGCCTATTCCTCGGTCCAGTCTCTGCCTGCTGCCTGTATTTCTCTGCCAGCTTGCCTGACTGTCTTTAAAAATTTCGCTTGCAAACATAGCGGTATAACCACGGTCCGCAATCCTTAAATTACTGGTATAACTAAAAGCTACTAAAAAAACTCCTCCACAGGTGATGGCTATTATAATAATCATTATAGCCCATATTACAAGTTCGTCATTGTATTGCTATTGAGTGGTTTCTTAAAACAAAGATTGAAATAACACCCGGCAGTACCTGCGTAGCAGAGTTATGTCAATAAACTTGCAACTAATTGGTTTCTTCGGTACAAAGAATTGGTTGGATGTTCGGTACGAACTAATCAATTACAAGATCATTAATTCCGTACTCTTCCTCACAGATACAACCGCTTGTTATTTCGACCTCCATGTATATAATGGAACCAATCAACTGCAAGATAGATATCACTTTCCACTCCTCTGAAGATGTTATTTATATCTAAAGAGATCTAGTTTTCTATCTCTTGTCTTAATTTATTTCTCATGGTTAAAACTTCACCTAAAGCTTTCATTTTCAAGACATCTGCCATTGAATATGACGTACTATATATGGCTTTCTTTGCAGGACACTTGTACTTGCGTCCATTTCTACATGTTTCTAACATTCTTGCACCATTAAGCAACGAATCTTCAGGACTATGAAACGCTGGAAACATTTTTGCATGCCACAAGTTAAGAAGTTCACAGTCTTCTTGCCATGGATCCTAAACATAGAGAAAGTTTAAAAATATAGTACCTAATCGGTGTTTTTCCTTTTTTTTTATACAAATTTAATGAAAATCTACAGTATGATAGTCACAAATACGGGAAAATGAAGGGTTGGCTGCTTAAAGTAGTTTTCATAGTCCGTTTCATAGTCCTGCAAAACTTTTAAATAGTTTGATAAAATTATGCAACGTGTATGTGTTATAATGTATTTTGCCTGTTTTATGCACGTACATTTATTCTTAATTCAAACATTTTGCAGTGTTAAAGTTCTTCCTTTAAAGTATATGTTTTTTCTGTATGCATTTTCCATAATAAAAGCTAATTCTAAAGCAATACCAGAGCGGAAAAAAAGAAGAAGAAATTTAGGAATAGTAAGAGTCAAGAAAAACTTAAAATAATTCAATGAATTGCAGAACTCGTGGTAAACCTACTGGGATATTGCATTAGAACTAAGAGCAAAAGCACATCTTAAGGCTACAAAGCTACAATAATCGCTTCTCCGCAGTGATTATTGACTCTTATTTCGACAGTAATTATAATCTACATTCATAAAATTAAGTATGACATACCTGAAATAGGTATAATTTATCTAACGCTTCATCAAGTGGTAATCCAGCATATTTTAAACTTAAAGTATCAGTTCTACTTTTCGCACATTTTTTCAAATTATCCTCTATACCAAACGCTATTGTCACATACAAAGGCTTTCCTTCATCACGCATTGCTACAGTATGAAGAAAAGAATTCTCTGGAACTCTCACACCAGGTGGAAAAACATTATTACTAATAATCGAGTTGCTACCAATATCATTAGCAAAGTTAAGGCTTGTAAATTCAATAACAACGTTCTCTCCAACACCATCTAGATTATGTATGCTTGAATGCACAATCACATTACTATCTTTAATATTCAAATTTGCTTTTGAACATTTCACCATGGCTTGATTTGAGAATCCATTTTCATATCTAAAAATAAAGTACTACATCAGATAACACAAGCGTGAATATACTTGCATCACCTGTAGGGGGTGGGAGGGCCTTTTTGTAGTATTTAGTTCTGAAGCTAAAAATTATACTAAAAACCCTCCTCCACAGGTGATGTCTGGCAAGTTCTATTCACGCTTGTAACATATTGTAATAATCAATTTTAAGTACACACCTAAAGGTTTTACTTATACAGAAATTTTCAATATATTCTTTGGTTGTGCCAATATGATAAAACTTTGATTTATTTAACACTAATACGTTATGCTGAGTATTTCGCAGAACATCAAATATTTCTTCTCGAGTATTCACTAACGATGGTAATGCAACCGTGACATTCTGTACATTCTTGCAATATTCTTTAGTAGCATCAGGACCAAGAGCTTGTAGAAAATCTCCATATGCATCAATTTCACATTGCACGCCATCACGTTTACGATACCAATTCAAAAGAAGCATGGACGTAGGCATATCCATGAAATAATTACTATCTGAGTATACAAATTCTTCTCCATTGTTCACAAAAACAGCATTTGATTCTCGCATTAACTCTTTTGTTGGTTTGTGAAGAAATCTACGACACCTTGCAACAGAAGATGAACTCTTTGATGTATCTTTATTCCATGCATGCTATATAATATGAAGGTAAAATACTCAGTTGCCTCAAAACGAGAATAACAACCTTGCCTAAAAACATCTAAGGTATAGTATTGAAAGTAGCTCACCAAACCAAGTGAAAGTAAAACCAAGCAGCATACACACTTTATGTCTATACAAATAAAATTAGAGAATAACCTAATAGGTAAATGCTATATGTTCTATATATGCTTTAAATATAGTCATTTTAAATAAAATTAGGACTTGTGTACTGTATATGCTACATGTATACAGGATATATGCGTAAGTATATAGACTACATGTATATGCGTATTTATGGGCATTTATGTACAAGTATGTATATATGTATATATGTATATATGTATGTATATACATATACAATCCTGGACATAAAATATGAACTCAACGAATTCTGTTGTTACAGCAGCCTAGTACCCAGGCTTGTAGAACAAATTCAAATTGTCCTGCCATTTGCATTTCTAATCAAAATTTTAGACTTTTTCTCCAAGTTGAAATTTCGACTTTTTGCAATATTTGCAGTATATTTTTCCAAGATTGTATATGCATATGTAATATAGACTATACATAACGCATATTATATTATATGACTATACTATGTTTTTACTGGTAGTAGAAACCATGTAGTTATTTTTTTTTAATAAAAGTTAACACTTAAAATATCTAAAAGGTGGTTGTCATCTTTTATCAAAATTAATACATAAAGAATAATGAAATAGAACACTAATTTTTCTTTAAAACAATGGATTCTTTAATTTAAAAAAATCTTCCTCTGTTGAATTGTGTAATGTCATTATATTTCTAATTTGCATTGGAAGTAATTATTAATGTTATAAAAACACTCATGGTATATAGTAATTAAATGTTTTCAGACTCTAAAGTAGATAACATGAATATTTATTTCAAAATTGAAGAAGGTAGCTTTCCAAAATCAAAATGGAGACTTCAATTCTTAAAATTTTAAAAATAATTTTTATAAAAAATATCACCATCTCAAAAAATTGAGAAAAGAGCTTCCTCAAATACAAAATGGCTGCCAAAAGAGATTCAAGGTCAAAGTCCCATATAAAAGTTATTTTTGAAATATTTTTCAAGTCCAAATGTGATTCTGGTCAAATCCTTATAATCAGTGAAAAAGGTTTACAAAGTTTCTAAGTTTCTAAGGTAAACTTTTTATTGAAATTGGTCAAAGTCTTATTGAAATCAGAATATGTGAAAGAATTTTTAAATAAGTTATGGTCAAAGCCTCATAGAAAAATTCAAAAGATTTTCTAAGTCATAATCTTTCACCTAACCTTTTATTGAATGTGATCAAAACCTCATAGAAATTAAATTTTCAAAAAGTTTCTAGATCTCCGCTTTTGCAAAAATTCCTTTTTTGTTCATAAGTTTCCCTCATTCCGAACGCAGCAAATAATGTTTCAAAATAGTTACAGGTAAGATTTGTATGATGCTCCGCCGATACTCGGTTCCGAATTGAAGAAATCTAAAATAATTTTGCCTAGAATGCCATAACCAAGTTTCAGGATGGTACCATGCTTTTTCAGTCCATTGAACTAATGGACGAAATCGAAATCGAAAATGTTTGGCAAGGTCTTCTAAAATATCGCCACGAATGCTGGTACAGAATTTCAAAATGGTTCGGGAACATGTTCTATGACACCACCGCCGCCAAAAAGTGATAACAATAGACCATTCAAACTTTGTTTGGTAGGATAGGCTAAAAATATATTTTAGGGAAAGAAATATTTTGGTTTAGAACTGCACTAAAGTCAGGGTAAAAAGTAAGTTGGTTTTAAAAACTGAAGAAAATTTAGACCAGGGGAAAATATTGGTCAGTGAGTGGAAATTTAGTTTCTTTTCCCCCAGTTTAATTTTCTCTGATAAAGGTATACAGAGCCCAGTTGTTCGAAAGCTGATCGACACTAATCTAGGATCTACCTATAACATATTGTAAAAAGAGAATTGTATTGAATATTAAACTAATCGGCTTTCAAACAACTGGGCCCAGAGAGTGGTAGCAAATATGTAGCTATACATTACTCCTTAACAGTGAATATCTGCTATTATTTTTTTGAGCATAGTTTTTTCTATATTTTCTTAAATAAAAACTTAAACATATATGGTGAATATCTGCTATTATTTATAGATAAAATTCAACTCACTTCTTCAATATTTTCAATAACATGTACACCATGTGTAGTTCCAATCTCAATTGGTGATGGATAAGCCATTGATGTGAAACCAGGATTCTTTAAACTCCACTCATCCCCTTCAAGCTCATAAAGTTCTATACAATCAGCGCTACTAACAAGTACACCAGGATTCATACGTTTTGGAAAGTCTATATACATTGCTAACTTCAGTTCTAACATTTGATATAGTGGGTTACCTAGAAAAACAATACAAAATTGAAAGTGAGAATACTTGTTGAAATACTACAGTACACATGCAGAAGTAAGCAAAGGTAGGTAGTAGGCCACCAAACCGAGTAAAAGTCAAACATGATTTTCATACCCAAAAACGAAAATAAAGAATAACCTAATATAGGTAAGTGCTATATGTTATGAATATTTTAAAGAAATCTTGTCTTTTTAACATGTATACAGGAAATATGTGTAAGTATATAGGTTATCATCTATTAAAAATAAAAAATAACGAAATACTGTAGAAAATTACATTTTCTTTAAAACAATCCAGACAATCATTCCATTCTTAGCAATGTTGTTTTTATTTGTAATTCACATTAATTAAATCTAAATCATTAACTTAATATCTCTATAATAAACTTTAACAAACTTTTATATTCATTAAGTCAGTGGTTTGTAATTTTCATGTTATATTTTTAAAATTAATTAAATTTTTTATATTCATTTTTATATTTATTATTTTTTTTTTTTCAAAAGTTGAAGAAGGGATCTTCTCGAATTCAAAGTGAAGTCTTCAAATTGCTATTATAAAAAATATCACTTATCACTCCAAAAATTGAGGAAAAATATTTCCCAAAATACAAAATGGCTGCCAAAAGGATTCATGGTCAAAGTCTCATTGAAAGTTAATTTCCAAAAACTTGAGTCCAAATGTGATTCTGGTCAAATCCTTATAATCAGTTGCAAAAAGTTCCAAAAACTTTCTAAGTCAACTATTTAATTTTTGAGTATAACCTCTGGAAAAACATTTTATTAAATGTGGTCAAAGTCTCATAGAAATCAAAATTTGTAAAAAAGTTACTGATTTAACCACTGGGTTATGGGTATAAACGTTCACCTAACCTTTTACTAATTATGGCAAAACCTCATAGAAATCAAAGTTCTGAAAAATCCCTTTTTTCACCAATACTCGGTCCTGAATCAAATAAATCGAAACCAATTTGGCCAGCAGTCTTGTAATATTGCCTTGAATGCCATAAACAAATTTCAGGATGGTACGAAGCCTTTTTAGTTGATTGAACTGAAAACGCAATTTAGACTATTTTCCCTCGAAACTTGGGACAGAGTGGACGAAATTATTGGCGAGTCCTTTTAAAATATCAACTTGCATACTGGTGGTACCTAATCCAAAATGATAGCAATTCGGGAGCATGGTCTAATAAGAATAGTGAGATGTCACCGCAACAAAGTAATAGCTCATACAAACTTTGTTTGGTGGGATAAAAATAACATAAGAGATAAGAACATTGTTGGATCTAACAATTAACTGGCTTCTGTAATCAATTATATGGCCGTTGATACAACCCTTCTCCTTGCAGACTATTCATGATTTTAATCTCTGATGAGCTGTATAAAGTATAAAGAAGCATTCTCAAATAGCTCTCCTTCACAGTGATTATTTTCTCTAATTTTGAGCACTATAATCCTGCTTTTTACTATACCATTGCTCTGTTTTATTACAAACTTTAACAGAAATGTTAGATATCACCTGTGGAGAGGCATTTTTTATTAGAGTTTTCAGCTTTGCAGCTGACAAATGTGCTCAAAAAAACCCTCCTCTACAGGTGATGTTTGATAGTTATTTTGTTTGAGGCTTATTGTAGCTTTATACTTTTATATTGGCAAAAAATACTGGCTTTTTCCAGCCAAGTAAGCATCAATATATATAGTAGATAAAGTTCTTACCCGTCGGTAAAGGTGTATAAATCTTTCCTAGTAAACTAGCAGATGGAAGACGTTGACTGTAACCACCCGATAGAAGTATTAAAACTTTTAAGTCATTCACTTTTTCTTTGTATTCCTTTTCAAGTTCATCTAACACCGTGATAACACCGCCGCCATTTCCAACTTTAACGCCAATTGGATCATGATAGACAAGATATGTTGGTGATGTTGGAAGTTCATTTCTAGCTAACTTTTCGTTTAGTTGAATCTCATAAGCTTTTTTTTGTGCATCATCTATAGCACTTAATACAACAACATCCCAAAATGGTTCCACACACTTTTTCCCTCTTATTCTTTCAAATTGCTCATATTTCTTCAATGTGGCTATACGTACATCACGTGAAAGGGTATCAAATTCATTTATTTTATTGGTTCCATTTTTTATACTGTGAATTTCTTGGTGAATTGTTGCACAGTCCACCATATTAATTATCTATATTACCTAAGATGAAACAATTAATCACTGTGGAGGTGTGATTCTTGAGTATAGCATCATGATTTATAGTCTAAAGTTAAGCTCAAAAATCCCTCCTCTTAAGGCTTTGCAGCCTGAAGCTATGCTCAAAAATCCCTCCTTTACAGTGAGAGCATAAGATTCATGTCATTGCAGCAGTCGAAACAAACTAATCACTGCTACAAGGAGTCCAAACATCTCTCATCCGCAGTGATTATTCACTCTTACTTGGATTACAGTCACAGTTTGATTAAACTATATAAACTAAACTATGTCTATTTAAGATCGATGGAAATAAGCAAAAACATTTTAAAATTATTATGGATTTCTTAACTATATACTTCAGACATGAAAAAACAACAATAGGTTTATACAATAGAAATAAATAACAGTTACATTCCTAAACACATATTTAACTTGCACTTGGCAACATGCTTCTATAACATGGCAAATATATTCTATACTGTACTGTAAAACAAGTACAAATTAGCAGAAGAATCAATTCACACATATTTAGCTAAATACTGCATGAACAACTAACCACTGTCACTGCCACTCAAAAAGCACTCGTCTACAAAGATTATTTTCTCTCATTTCAAAATCATCTTTTTAACGATTATCACAGTATTCAACATAACAGCAAATTATCACGATAGAGAACTAAAAAAATACTTCTCCACAGTGATTATTTGCTCTAATTTTGAGCACAGCAAGTACTCAATAAATCAATAATATCATGTATATCATAAACTTTGCTGTAGTTACTGCTGATTACTCTTATAATCTTTATGTTGCTTGCCACGTAATCAGATAATATTACTTAAGTACATGACATAATAATTTTCTATTGTTTTAGAAATTAGATTATACATCACAATGGATTAACTATATTACTACAATTCAAGTCTGAAAATAAAAGTTGTTGGACATTACATGTGGGTGGGTATTTTTGTGTTTTAGCTCCACAATTTCAGCCAAATTAAACAAAAGCTAACCATTATTAATAAATACATTTACATCTAAATTTCATCTAAATCATCTAAATCACAACATTTAAGTACCTCTGGTGTTATTCAGTCTGGACCTGCTGATTTACCTTCTGTAAGTTTGTTCTTAGCAGCTTGGTACTCTAGCCTATCAAATGGACCTGTCTTGAATTCAAGATTTTCAAAAACTGGTTAAATTATTTCATCTTCATCTTCAATATCATTGCTTTCTAGCATTATACCTAGCTCTTGCCATGTATCAACTAAAAATAATCATCAAAAGTAACCTCAAAATTTT
>JAULBZ010008950.1:0-10358 GCA_032360805.1 Neoturris breviconis | reverse complement strand
AACAAAACCTTGTCCAAATACATAGTTTTGACTAGAACTTTTTAGTACTGGGTGAAAAACCACTAAACCCTGACTTTATTTATCCTGGAAATTCATCATGGGAAACGTATTTTTTGCCTATCTGGAAAGAAAAATCTCAAAAAAATTTAATAGGTCCCCACCATGGGGGGAACTCGCAGAGATACTATAGTAAGTTTTCAGTACTTTAAAAAACGCTGTCCCCAAAAAAACTCTGGATATGGCACTGACATTCCTTATGAAAATTGTGGCAGCTTATTTGAAGGCGTGGACTATTTGACAAAATCACAATTGGGAGTGGGGCTAATTTGAGGCAGGGTCTTATTTGAGGCTAACCAAACAGTATACATATAGCATCACATATAGCCTATATTCACATAGCCTATATTTATTATCCTATATGCATAAAACTTGTATATATTTAGTATGTATATACATATATAATAGTCTTGCTTTATATACACTATCTTTGCCTATATACACTATCCTATATGCACATAGCCTATATGGGTAGCTTATATACATGTAGCCTATATACGCACAGCATTTGTATAATAATATACAAATAACCTAACGACATTATATCCTATATACATATAGTCTAGCATATACACATGCAGTATATATACATAATAGCCTACATAGATATAGCCTATATATGCTTGTAGCCAAAATGTAGCCAAAAATAGGTGTAAATATAGTACTATGGTATGAAATATCGGAGAATCATTTCCGTATTGCTCAATTTGGCATGCTACATTCTGTCACTTTTATTACATATATGATTACTTTCAATAAGTCAACAAGAAGATATTTTGTTTCCACAATTGCTGAACATACACCTATTTATAAAGAGAGGTTTCCATGAGGTGAATTATTTGCTGAATTTCTATTTGGTGAATTTTTGGGGCATAATTTTGAAATAACAACAGTTGATACATTTGCCAGCCATTTTGGTTTAACATTTCACATAAAATTAAAAAAATAATGCATCCTGATATTTTGGATATATTTTGCTTACAAATTCTTCTTGTGGAGATCTTAGTGGATCCAAATAAATGAACTAAGATGCTCATAATTCAATATTCCAAATAAAAGTTCCACAATAGTCACGAACATCGCTACCAGCTCCATTTTGTAAGTAGTCAAATCAAAAGTTATGGTTGATGATGATGGTAAAGGTTAACTATTATTTGCAAACTAGTTTTAGTGGTGAAGAGAAAATATATAAATAGTGACAACAGAATTTAACAAAGTGATAAAGGACTCAGTCAATATGTATTATAGTATTGAGATATATAATTACTATAAAAAACATACCAGAAATTAGAGTATTGCCAGCATTGATGGGGTAGATTTTCTAACCCTTCTTATTATTCTGTTATCTAAGCAATGATAGAATATAGATATTGTTTCTGACCAGCTGACTGAGCCGGAAGTTTATCTTCATATCTGTTTAAAAACAGTAAAAAAATAATTTTAATGAAATAAGATTCCAAAGAATGTAAAAATTTGAACCATTGCTTTTCATGTGTTTTCTTTAGATTTAAATACTGTGGATACCTGTTTTGTTTAGTCTATTCTTTGTGTTTTGTGTCATTTTTTTATTTCAAAATTAAATCATTGTATTCAGAAATCCATAGTGTTATATCTGCGCTGAAATTATTATATCGTTTTTCTTGGGAAATTTCAATTGATTTAAAAAATGTTGGTGTGAGCATGCAATTTGATGCCAAAAATAATAACAAGAATTTTTTTATGGATATTTTATCTAGCCACTGCTGATGTTATCAACGTATAAATTGAACAGTAAAAATTTTAACTTTTTTAAAAATGTATATTTTGACATATGGGACAATACAAACATAACACCATGGAAACAATATAAAATACAGTACATAGAATGGTGAAGGAAAAAGTTTATTTTGTAAATAACAGAATTGTTTTCTACCGAGCTTGCAAACAAATCAAAAGGACAATAAAACGCAAAATATATGCAGTAAGATATACAACAATAAACAGTACGACAAACCTCCTAAGTGTGTCAATATCATATATTGATCACACTTAGTAAGGGTAACTCAACAGCTCGAAGAATATCTCAGCCAAGATACGAAGTCGAATCGACGTATAGACAATGTGATGTCAATCACTCTAAAATTGTTTCAACCCCAAGATAACGTGGCGTGTGTCCACCGGGACACTTCTCCCCTTGTAAAGAAACATATTTTGCTTACTTAAACAACACTAAATCTCACAACTGTTCTTGTTTATTTAAAGTAGGTTTCTCATCTTGGATAAACAGGGTCTGTGAAATTTTTCGTCTTCTATAACCACCAAAGTTTTTGCTCAATATATGACATTTACATACTTAGGTGTTCATTGTAGTGTTTATTGTTATTTGTCTCACTGCATATATTTTGTGTCTTATTGTCCTTTCGTTTGCGAGGTCGGTAGAGAACAACTCTATTATTTATGATAGACTTTGCCCTTTACCATTCTGCATTCCGTATTTTATATTGTTTCCATAGTGTTATATGTTTGTATTTTCCTATGTGTCAAATTATACATTAAAAATAATAACAAAAAGGTTGAACTTTCCTTGTAAAATTTATACGTTGATAATGTCTGGCATTGACTAGAGAAAATATCCGTAACAAATGTCATCTAAAATGAAACTTCTCGTTATTATTTTCTGCACAAGTGTTTTTGTGTGTTTTACGTCATTCACTGATATGCATACAATATTCGCTGTTATGTGCAGGATGACCTTAATTTTAATAAAACCAACTAATTTTCAGTAAACATGATGAGCATACTTTATTGGGTAGTTTGAACCCATTGGGTAAAATCTTGTTCAAAGTCCGCAGTAAAGATTTTGAACAATATTTTCAACGTCTTTACTGCAGACTTTAAAGTTTTTGCCCACTGAGCAAATTCTTTGTTAAAACAACCATTTTGGTATCATATTGAAAAAGCAAGATAGCAAGTAGGCAAGCCTCAAGATAACAGTTGGACATCACATTTAGACAGAGCATTTATTTGTACTCAAAATACACTCCTCCACAGGTGATGTCTGACCGTTATCTTAAGGCTTTTATAGTGTAAAATAATCGTTTGATTTCTATATTATGAAAAAAAGTCTGTTGTAAAATCATAATATAAATGAACTTCTCTTCATCTCTAATATGATCCTCTTTTCTATATAATATGATTCTATAATTTCAGCCTTCTCTTTCAAAAAAAAGTATCAGTGATCGAAAAGCATCGTTTGAACATTCATCTGGTTCTGAACAAATATCATCAGAAAAACGTACATCATTTTCGGGTAGGCGAGCACAAACAATAGCTACTTCTGGACAAGGTGAAACAAGGCGACAATCATTTGGTAAATCGTGTGCAATGTCTGTAGAATATGAGAGGTATTTATATGTCTTCTTTATCTCTTTGTTGTATATTTGTGAAGGATATTATATCGTTAAAAAAGTTGCAATGCATTTACCAAGGTGTTCAATTGATTGCAATTAATCCATTATAATAGCAGGTGTATGTTACTCAACTTGTAATCAATTGATCATGTAATATTCTTCTTCTTTGTTATTATTTTTCTTACCTTAATCATTTACTTTCTTAAAGGAAACACTCTTCTGCGGATAAACCTGGTTGGTCATCATCTACAAAGGTTGAGCACGGTCATGTGACAACAAATACAATGAACCATAAAGAATCTACTACTCATAGTGAGAGTGAAGATCATCAACAATCAGCAACACAACTTAGAATTAAATGGGAGAGGAAGCGATCTGATTCAAAAAGTGCAATCAAAACAAAAGCATTTGGTGGACAAGAAGGTAACATTCTGGGGAATATTGTAGAGACTAGAGTGTCAACTGTTTTTAGCGTTCTGATATAGGAGGAGAATGAAGTAGAACACACTAAGTTGTAGTGGATTCTTGAAGAGATTAAATCCCATACTTTTAATCGATTTAGAAAGAAACATTATTCCAAATATCACTTAATTAGGAAACGACTGGGATCAAAACTACTGCCTGTTAGTCATGAAGTAATTAATAAGCATGCAATTTGATTGGCTCAATTGTAAGCTCAATTTACATATTTCAACTAAATTTGGTTTCTTCAAATCTTCAAAAATATATATTGATGGTACCATATAAAGTAATATTTGAATTGTAATTTGTATATATAAAGTTGAATAGTAAATAGCGTATTGCTCATTGCTGTGGAA
Source organism: Neoturris breviconis (assembly GCA_032360805.1). Lineage (NCBI taxonomy): Eukaryota > Metazoa > Cnidaria > Hydrozoa > Anthoathecata > Pandeidae > Neoturris > Neoturris breviconis. The sequence goes on along the minus strand of JAULBZ010008950.1, from coordinate 6,094 downwards.
TGTTGGACGTTATCTAAGAACGTATTTTTTCTATACTGGATAGGAATCTGTCCAAAGCACTTCAGAATGGTGTATTTGTTTTGCAACTAACGGATCATTTCGAAACACTTGTTTATTATGTTTTCATTATGCACACATGGTTTTCAAATGTTGCATATGATTCAGATGTCACGAATTGTTTGTTTTGTTCTGTCTAAAATCTTGCTTTCGTGCTCAAAAAAGACTAGAATGATGTTTTGGAGGGAAATCATTCCGATAACCTGTTTCCACTTGGAATCACTCTGAAGTACATCGGAGTGAAACCTACAGTACCTGCCACAATTTGTTCAGGATTTAAAAGTAAAATGGAGTGAAACCTATCTTGTGTAAAAATCACTCTGCAATATGACATTTGTATACAGTTAAAATAAGGTCTATCCAATATGCGTTTTGTTTTGAAGTGTTTCGGAGTGACTGTAGTGGAATTATGGCCTAACAAGGAAAGTTAGCTATGAGAATAAAGACTAGCTTTTGTTGCTTTCTAAACAATGATGGACGACCAAAATTGGTTGTTTTACATGCATCAGTGTGTAATGGAATATAAAGAAAGAAACCATGCACTTACCACAAAGATAGTGGGCTCTTGAAATTGATTGCAACAAGCAGTATTTGTTACTCCTACTCTTGATTAGCTTTATGACATTGTTATATATTTATAAAGGTGATTTAATATTCTTTTAATGTGCATAGTTTGAAACATCGAGTTACCGTTTTGCATACAGTAGAAAGAAATACTGTTGTGCTATTAGTATGTTGGGAAAGATTATTTTATTGTTATTTTAATGATATAAAGAATACAGCTGTGATATTCAGCTTGTGAAAAGTTTTAATCATAAGGTTATTTTAATACTGAGTATGCCACTGTGACATTATAGACTTGTTTTAATTTAAAAAAATTGAATGATAATCGATTTGTTCTTTTTTTAAATCAGGATTATGAAGAAAACGTTTGTGAGTTATCTTGTCATTTATTTATCAAATCATTGTAGAATAATTTGTAACATACACATCAGTTACCTATAAATGTTGTAACTGTACTATATTTGGTCCGTAACCAGCTGTGAAAATACTGTTTTCCTCTTGCTCACTTCTTTGAATTAGATTGTTAAAGGGGATCTTTTGGATGGTTATAAACCAGATCACATTTTGTGTGGTACATGTTTCAAATTACATTAAACGTTTTGATCATCTAAACAGCTTATATGACTACGTAATCCATATGAATTATCAATATAATTTCTTGCAATCTATATTAGTTAGAATGGCGTGATATCAATGAAGATGTAGTTAACTTGCTTTTTTATTTGAATAAAGTTTAGGTTTACAGAAAAATCAATATCTGCTCATTTGGAACAAAACTGCCAGTCCCAGATGGTTGCTATTGACGATGTAATCTAAATTGTTCTGCTTCACTTGTGACAAATACTCTTCTCTGTTGCTTACTATACGCTTTCACTTGATATATATTCAAGAATTAACAATGCCTTTATATTATTAGGTGCTGCTGCGATAAAAGCTCGTTTTGAAGCCCCAAGATCTGGATATCAGGGACGCAAGAGCTCCTCCAGTGGAAAAAGCCGAGCAATGTCAACTGATTCTGAAGATGGAGCACCAAAAAAAGTGTCAGCATCGGCACTGAAAGCAAGATTTGAAGCAAAAAATACAGAGTCTAATGCTGCTGCACCTGTTCGAAGAAATTTTGTTGTAAGTTGCAGACATTTTGTTTGTTTGCACTAGTAAGTCAATGGTTGATATGCTGAGCGTGCGTAAAAAATACTTGCATGTTACCCATTTATATTTAGGTGTAAATCATAATGACTAACGGTAAGTTATTTTGGCTGTCAGTAAATTAATTTGATTTATAGCAAATCGAAGCTGATCGTTTTTAATTCACATGGCTCATGACAAACCGTTTTTGCTAATGGTTTAAGTGACTAATTCCACGTTAATTCAACCTAAAGGTGAAAATTACACCAATAATCTCTAATTTGCTGATGTTTGCGTTAAATAACCATAGAGATGTGTCTTTTTTGTGTAATTTAAACGTACATGCGGAGAATTAATTTCTATTGTTCTTATTTATTAACTTACTAAGATAATGCTATCTGTGGCAGCAAAAGTTTAGGTGTACCTATTTCATTGTTTTTTGATGAGTGGTTCTGCTGCTGGCAATAATGCCTTTGTAGTTGTGTTTGAGAAATATCAATCATTTTAAGTATGCACCTATAAAAAAGCTGAAATATGGAAGCAAGCATCTCAATGATAGGCCATAATAAAATTTACATAATGTATGTAATAACATCCAGAAAGAGTTTCTCTCAAGTTCTCCAATTCATCATTGGAAATGAATGATGTCAATCCCTTATTGACAATAACATTATCTTAAGTTTGAGCTGTTAAACGTTTCATTGTTCCGCCAAAACCTTCACATGAAGATTTTCCATGTCTGCAAAAAAACGACTAAACGCATTCAACAGATTGTGTTAACCTACACATCTATCAGAAAACTATTGAGCTAATTTAACCCTAATTTAACAGTCCAGCTGAAACTTTGAGATTTTAATAATTAATCAAAAAGACAATGGATTTTATTATACATAGAAAGTTTATTTGCAAAATATTTGTAAATTTTCAATGTTTTAACATGTTTGGTTCTCAAGATAATATGGAGGGTATTTTGTGGAAAGTTGGACTTTCTGGCATATTTAAATCAAAAGGTATTGAGGTAGGGAATTTTTGCCTCCAATGTGTAATGTTCACCAAATACCCCATAAAAAATAGGGTTAAAAAAGTGGAGACATGGAATATTTTCGAGAATTTGAATTCTATGAGGATTTGACCTAAATTTTGAGTTAATAATTAATGAGCATTTTATTAAATATAATTACAATTACGATATATACAGTAAAATATGTATAAAAAAAACTAAAGGCATGATTCATGATTGCAGACTAAAATATTTTTTGCAGACATAAGGAGCTGTTTTATAGTGTAAAAAGTTAGGAGAGCAATAAAAAACAATCTTGGTGCAGAAGAACAATGACATTTTCTCATCTCACACCAAAGGTGATATAAGAACAAATCAGACCAGACCAACTGAAGCACATGAGAGAACCACACCAAAGAGAAATCATCCACACCAACAGAATATCTGTTTGTTGGCCGACTTCCTCTGATGCACAACAATACGGATCTTAAAATCGTAAATGAAAATTTGCATCTATTTAATTAGAGCAATCTTTTGCACAACATATTTATGAAACTCAGGAGTTTTGGGTCCTTCACCACTGATCAAAACTAATGTGCTGAGTCCGTCAATCTTTCTGTTAACCCTATTATATATAGGCTTTTTTCACTTTTAGTTAATAATAGTTAATAGTTGACTTGAAAAAACCTTCTTTTTTTCATTTTTTATAAGTCACTCTCCACAAGGCAACAAGGCTACTATTTGGCAGAGAGCTACAAAAGAATAAGAGAATCTACAAAGTTGAACAATAAGCATTAACATTTCACTTAAATGTTTGAAGATCATAGGAAGGTGGTAAACCAGATAAGTTTTTGTTCCCCAGTTTTCTGTCATGAACTCTGTGCTCATAATCAGATTTGGCATCTTTAATGACGCTTCCACAGTTATTTCTAGCAGAAGCAAAGAGACGTATATTAGCATCAGAATTAGACCTTTGAAAAAGATGAATGTAGTGATCATATGAGCAACAGCAGCAGCACAGGCGAAGAATGAAGCTTTACTTGGTATTTACGAAATAGAACAAAGGCATCTATACCAGCCTGTAGATAGCTTCCCAAGGAACATCACGAAGAAAGTCACGGAATCATCAATCAATCAATCTGTACAATGTTCGGTACAATGGTGATTGCTGAGCAGCCTTAGAACTAAGAGAGATGTCAACATTGACAACAAAGTGGTCACAGTTGCCAAGAAAACTTAGACTTGAAACCTTGCAAACATTTGGGTAAGAAGATAGAAAAGGGTCATGTAGGTGAGTCATTGATCCTCACAATCAGAAAAGCAAGAAGGAAAATCGGATTGGGACAAAGAGAAATTATAAACATTAGTTCCAGATTACCATTAGAATATGTCAGCCAATCAGAGTAATGGGCATTGATATCAATCAATAAGGCTGCAGCACTGGGATGAAGGGGAGTGAAGAAGCAAGAGACAATAGCACATAAAACATTCCTTAGAATCATGAACACCCTCTTTCACTATTACAAAATTTATTACCTTCTCAGATTTTTGGTACCGTACCGTTTAACGCCTCCTTCTATTTAGCGCTATCCATTTTTCAAAACTTTTATAAATGGGACGTCTATTGGAAATATGCCCCGAACAGAAACACATCAGATGTAATGGTTGCCCTTAGGCGAATACAAATAGACAACACAAAACTCACAATACAACACAAACAAAGAGTATATGATAAAATAGTCTGGGTGTATATTGTGGCAAGGAAGCATTTTTTAAGGCCAGTTTTAAAGTCCTGAAAAGCATCAAGTTTAGTGGGCAAAAGCAAAGACTGGATCTCATTCCAAGACAAAAGAGAATTATATCTAATGGATTTTTTCCCAAAACCAATTTTTCTAACATCGAAATATTGTAGAAGTCAATGAAGTCATCGTCACGTAAGGTCAACTGCATAAGTATTCTGAATTGAATCTGGCAATTTGTTAAGGGAGAGAATGTTAAGAAGCATGAGTGTTGTACAGGTGAACCATGTCAGGAAATTTGAGCACCGCAAGATCAGCATATAATTTACTGGCTGATTCTCTAGGAGACTTAAAGGACACAAGTCTCATGACATTATTTTGAAGGACACAAATTCGTTTAACAAATGAAGTAATAGGCTGGCTCCATATTTGATAACAGTACTGAAGATAAGAATGAAAAATGGCATAATAAGCTAACATAAGGACATTGAGAAGGATAAAATGACAAAGTTCGGCTAAAGCTCCATTGGTTTTTAGCTAAGGTCACTATATAATAAAACACAAAGATATCTAACGCAATTACTTGGCAGGAGCCTTTTCCCATTAATAAAAAGCCTACAATCGTAGTTAAGAGTCTTCCGTGGGCTTTTGAATAGAATACTAAGTCTTACTAGCATTCAAAGATATTTTATGGGTCAATATCAAAGGGATTTTAAATCCAAACTCAATTGTTTGGCCAATTGTTTTAAAGAGTCAATGAAATGTAGAAGATTTGTGTCATCTGCAGAATGATGGACGTTAGAAAAATAAATAGCTTAATGCTAATCATTGATATATAATCGAAATAAAAGAGGTCCTACTAGGACTAAGCCTTGCGGAACACCATGTCCGATAAGCTTACTAGCAGATTTAGCTCCAGAAACTGAGACAATTTGTTGTCTGTCTGTTAAATATGAACTAGATAAGCAGATGACAGTACCACGGGTTCTATAATGAAAGAGCTTTTTAAGAAGAATTTCATGATCAACTGTATAAAAAGCCTTTTGGAAATCAATAAAAACTCCACATGCAAATCTTTGATTATCAAGAGTGCCCATTATTTCTTGAAAGATATTCAATAGTGTATGGGAGGTGGAGTAATTTTTTCTGAAAATAACATGTTGGCTTTATTTGATTCAAGAAATCCATGCACACGTTTGTATATGAGTTTCTCAAATTACCTAACTCCCATTTGGATCCTTTTTATAGGATAGGGACAACCTTGGCAGTTTTTAAGTTGGATGGAAAAATGCCGGTAGAAAAAGATAGATTAATGATTAATGATTAAGATTAATCACTGATAGTTCAGCTTTGACAAGAGACAATATTTGAGAAGGAAAATATGATGCAGCAGATTTAGTAAGATCAAGAGAAGAAATACAAACAAGTACCTTAATGTCATCAGTAGGAGAGAGAGAAAATGTATTAGGGACAGGATCTTTCAAAGAAGAAAAATGCTTTGCAGTAAAAGGAACTTTCTGTCTCAATTCATCAACTAGAAACCCCTGGGTTTGAAAATCACACATTTAGCACTTAATCATGAATTAGACGCATCCTTGCGTGAGCAATC
>JAULBZ010008949.1:0-10360 GCA_032360805.1 Neoturris breviconis | reverse complement strand
ACTCCCACGTCACCCTCCTTCCCGGAGCCGAAAAGAAACTTCATTTCCGATTATCTGCGACCATCGGAAATGTCGCATACTATACTATCTGAATTTAGCATATACAGTGTAACATACCAAGTCTTTAAAAGCACAACTATAACATAGGTGTATTCTCTATTTAAATTTGATGTGTTCTAATGCTATGATGTATAATGTGTGTATGCAATTCATATCCACTGTAGAGGAGTTTTTGAGCATTGCATCAGGCTATTATATGATATTTCACTACTCTCCTTCACAGTGGCTTGACACAATTTTACCTTGATAAAGGTGTTTTAATTGTTTATTTAACCTGAATCTTTATTAACATGACATGTAAATTTGGGTGTTTATCTTTGATATGCAATTTCACTACTCTCCACAGAGACCTGGCGTAATATTACCTGGAAAAAGATGTTCCAATCGTTTATTTGACCTGAAAATTTACCATATTAATAAAAACATATTTCAAACACTGTATAGTGTGTGTATGCAAATCATATTTTACGCGCTTAGGTTTGATTTTTACTTGGTTTGGTTGGCTACTTTCAATACCGTACCTTTGATTGTACATGCGGACAAAGAAGTTCGAGCAAATGTTTTTTGGACACGTTTGTTATTGACGAGATCGAGATAATACCCAGCCGACAAAAACCTGTTCAAAGTCAGCAAAATAACGTTAGAATAACATTCAAAAAACGTTGCTCTAACGTTATTTTGCTGACTTTGAACAGGTTTTTGCCGGCTGAGTATATTCAAGATACATTTTAAGGCTGATTTCCACGAGGCAAAAAAAATCACCTCGAACGCCAAAAGAAGACATTGTCAATTTTTCATCTCATGGATATTAACCATAATACCTAATTCGCACTAATTTTCGGGCGTATTAATCTTGCGCAACGAGAAAAAATATTTTTCGCTGGTATTAGTTTCCGCGCACTTATAATAGAGGTATTTTTTATGCATATTAATGTTCGCGCATTACTCGTTTAGAGTGGTAAAACACTCTTTTAGAGTGGCAAATGCAAAAGAAAGGGAAGATTACTTTTGAAACTACATTTTTGCGGGTTTAATTATAATATAAAATCATCTGAGATTCATTAAAAAACATTACAAAATGCTGGAGAATTCAATCTGGAGCTGTATGTTTTTATTGTCAGCTGTGTAATAAAATCAACGTTTATTCTTCAAGAAAGTAGACGTTTCCTGTTAACTACCTAAGGGAAAAAAAATTCGCGGATTTTAGCATAATCCACGAGATTTACTTTACGCGAAATTTACTTCCCCTAAGATAAATCAGAACTCATCATGAAGGATTGCGCCAGTTTGTGTCACTTTACTGCCAACAAATACAAAATGATGTAACACTACTTCTTCTGACGATAACATCCCATCCTAAAACGTGGTTTAAGAGAAGTTAACTGGTTTCTGTTACTTTCAACCTCGTTCCCAGGGGTTCTTCTTTTTTGACGTTTAAATCGGAATTTAAACGTCAAGAGAGGAGAAGCCCTGGGAACGGGGTTGTGTTGAATATCAAATTCGAATCCGACCTTTTTTAGAACATTTTTTTATGGTTGTGATTATTCTATTTTCTCGAAAAAGTTTAAATACCTTAAGTTTTGTCGAATGAATAAGCGCCCACCCCTTGAGACTCGAAAATTAAATAAGCGCCTAGGTGTTTAATCGATGCATTGCGGTATCCTAAATACAATCTGCTTTCCTTATGCATTGCTGCATGCTTTTGTTGTTGTTTTTCCAGACAAACTGTTCAAATTTACTAAAAATAATCATACCTTATTATCATCAGCTATTTCTATCAGATGTTTTGCTTCTAATTTAGCTTTATCAAACAGTTCTGGTGTCTTCCAAATCTTCACCTCATCCTGTAAACAAAAAAATATATATAACTTGACTATCTATTCAGCAAATATGGTTAAGATTGTTTCATCTACAGAAGGGGATTTTCAAGGAGCAAAAACTAAGAATTTTAGCCACCAAAAAGGAAGTACGTGAAATGTATCTAATGAAATGGTAGATTGTTAACATTTTTGGCAGCATCGCGGATTTTTGTTTTTATTTTAAAGGTTTTCTCGTACGGCTTTTTAAGTTTCGATTATCCCTGATTTTACGTTATAGTCCGGGTAGCTCTCTGGGAAACGTACGACTCCGATATAACGCGGCATCTATATAAGAGAGCTGCTTATTACTGCCGTAAAACCAACCTCGTTCCCAGGGCTTCTTGCCTTTTCGAACACGGAAAAGCGGCTCTTCCGTGTTCAAAAAGGCAAGAAGCCCTGGGAACGAGGTTGCCGTAAAACTTACCACATTAAGTTTACCATCGTGATCTTTATCATATTGTTCATGAAATACCTTTTCATCCAAACTTCTCATATCTGGCATGTGTAGTGAATCTAAATAAACATCATTTTAAATGTCATTCATTCAAATCCCAGCCGGCAAAAACCTGTTCAAAGTCAGCAAAATAACGTTAGAACAACGTTCTTTGAACGGGTTTTTGCCGGCTGGGATACTTCAAACTTCAAGTTTTCAATAGTTAAGTGTAGAGTCCTTTAGGGACCGTCTCAAAAATAAAATCTACGGAGAAGAGTACTGAGTAAATGATCCCGAAGAAACCATTACATTCTAATTTCATTGACCTAACACACTTCTATACAGAATTATTTTTGTTGGATTTTGTCAATTTTTTGGAGCGAGATTTTGAGAAGGTCCTTTACAATTCTCGTGTAAATTTGGATCAATAATTTACAACATCATGTGATACGCTATAAAGATGGACACACTTCCAAAAATATTTCATTTGCAGATTCAAAAAGCGATATGAACAAATATGGTACCATTTGTATTTCCGAGTAAAAAGCTCGCAGAGAAATTTTATTTCTGTAATCTGATTGGTTCATATTGTTTGGCTTAATAAACAGTTGACTTCAGTTCTACTTTGAAAATTTATTTCTCTGCGAACATAAAAGTTGAAAGCCACAATTAATGTCGCACTTGCTTGATTTGACTTGATTTCATTATGGCGTCACTTTTATAGATTGGTTCGAACTATTTCATAAAAAGTCAACTTCGTTCCTAGGGCTTTTCCCAGGGCAGGGAAGAGCTCTTCCGTGTTTCGAAAAGGCAAGAAGCCTTGAGAACAAGGTTGATAAAAAGTATTCTTACCTATGTATTCTTCAATAGAAATAAAACCATCACCATTTGAATCAGCCTCTTCTAATTCTTCCTAAAGAATTTATAATGATATGACACACTTTCTCTGTCAACGTAAAAAGGACGTTGTTTTGACGTTCTAACGTCAAAACAACGTATTTTTTATGTTTAAAAACAACACGTGCCGCTAATGTGCTTACATGAAAATCTTTATAAAAATATCAAAACACACAGAGGTTGAGAGATACTATGTAAGAACCATTTAAGAACTAGCGAAGGATGGGAAAATTCGGGCTAACTTTTTTCTCCAGTATTGCAATACACAATCCACATATGGCAACATCAGTCTTTCGCACTTTCATCCGCGTATTTCCAATAGTTTACCTTAAGGGAAGAAATTTTCGTGGGAAACAATTTTTTTGGAAGAAATATTCTTGAAAAAGCCTATAGTTTCAAGAAATTAATTTTTGCAATTGATAGTTGAAAAAAACAAATTTGTGCGGTTTTTCTTGTTTACATCTTACGATAACCAATCGGCTGAGGATTTTTTTTTCGGGCGCGCGTAAGGCTCTGCGGAGGAGAGTGCGGAAACACAGAAATTTAAAAATACATTAAAATTTTGGAACGTATTTTCGCGATTGAATGGTTTTCCATGAATTTCGTGGAATATATTTTCGCCAATTAGGGGTGAAACGCAAAAATAAATTCCACGTAAACTTCAAACCGCGAAATATCTCCCCATAAAGTTAACAGTCATTTTATATTTATGTTTTAAATTTTCAGAAGGTAATACAGTGGGCAAAAATTTGCTCAAAGTCCACAATAAAGACGCTAGAACAACGTTGAAAACGTTGTTTCCGCCTTTACGTCTAGCGTCTTTACGCCTACGTCTAGCGTCTTTTTACGCCTTTACGCCTAGCGTCTTTACTACGGACTTAGAATGCGCTTTGCCCACTGGTACTTATAGTAAAACTTATTTTTATCTTTTCAATTTTAATTTTTGATCAACCTTAATCCCAGGGCTTCTTCTCTCTTGACGTCTAAATTTGTGAGAACGGCTGTTAAAAAGAGAGAAGAAGCGCACGGAACGAGGTTCATTTTTGATGAAAAAAAACCCCATAAATATATCAATTTTAAGAACATTCGTATGGACAAGATTTTAATGTCAGGAGGTCCTGTAGTAGTCGAAATGAGAGCAAATAATCACTGCGTGAAGGAGGGAATTTAAAGCACAGATTTAGGCAATAAAGCCTAAAGCTATACTAAAAAAAACTCCTCCTTCATACAACCTCGCAAGAAGCCCTGGGAACGAAGTTGTCCTTCATAGTGATTATGTAGCACTGTAGTAGCCTGTTCCGCAGACTTTCCCCGCGGCAAAAAAGTGCTTCTAATTCGCCGCGTTTTCTCGCCAGACGTCGAGTTTGTGGTACAGGTAGTCATAAAATTTATGAAAATACAGCAATAATTTTCAACAAACATTCGAAGACAACCTTGTTCCAAGGGCTTCTTCTCTCTTGACGTTAAACGTCAAGACAGAAGAAGCCCTGGGAATGAGGTTGATTCGAAGACTGTCATACCTGAGCAACAACATCCATCATTTGTTCAAAATGTGTTGGTTCCAAAAACATGTGAAATTCATGTTGATTTAGATAGTTGTCCATATCCACATCTGCATGTTTCCATCGCACTGTATTACGTATGATGTAAACGGAAAAGTGACTTTTTAATTCTTTTGTAATATTATCAGTCGCTAAAACGAAAAACAAATTACACAGAGAGAGTGAACCCATGTAGGCTAAAAACTTGTTCACAGTCACGGTAAAGACGCTAGAACAACGTTGAGCGACGCTGTTCTAGCGTCTTTACTGCAGACTTTGAACTAGTTTTTGCCCCCAGGAAAGAATTCATATACACGTTTTTTTTATGAGAACCTGGCGAAGGGTGTAGTACCAAAAGTTTCTTATTTTTGGTACCAAAAAATGAGGTTTTTAGTTGTAAAAGTTTCTTAAAATGTTTCTTATATTTTAAGGCTTAAAACAGTCAATCTGAATTCGATCATCAATTTTGAACACATTTCATTTGATAATAGTTAGTTGTGTCATGGTTGTGTCGTGTACTTTCGGTTGAAAATTAAAAGTTTCTGGCGTATATTTGACTCTCTAACGTAGTACTTTATTTATTTTATTTGTGAACGGCTCAATGTACACACTTCATTAGTACTTTTTAATAAATTTATTCACGTATGACAAGAGAAAAGTTTCTTACTCTTGAACTAGGAAAATATTTTTATTCTAAATGTCTATTGTATTCGGTAACGTCAGGATCGTCTTCAATATATACATATTTGAGAGAATATAGTGTTGAAGAAACCAAACAATTGCAAGAAAGAACTTTCAGACAGTTTCAGATTGTTTGTTTTATTGTTTGTTTCATTGCTCTATTGTTTGTTTTATTGTTCTATTGTTTGTTTCATTGCTCTATTGTTTGTTTCATTGCTCTATTGTTTGTTTCATTGTTCTATTGTTTGTTTTATTGTTCTATTTTTTGTTTTATTGTTCTATTGTTCTATTGTTCTATTGTTTGTTTGCTCGTTTGTTTCAGAATTCTTCATAAGAATAGGTTTAAAAGTAATTTTGAGAATCCATTCTAAATATGAACACAAAAACTTGTTCAAAGTCCACAGTAAATACACTAGAACAACGTATAGCATCTTTACTGCGGACTTTAAACAAGTTGCTGTGAATGCTTACCATTATCGCGTATACCATAATTCCTCCACAAATATTCAGCCCAGGATACTTTACCATCATAATTGGTATCAGCTTGCCGAAACACTGCAGCCGGATCATTATCCGGGTCATCTAATAAAGACTCATACTTATCTTGTACCCAGATCTTCAGTTCTTCTGATGTAAGAAAGCCATCTTTGTTTATATCAATATGAGGAACAAGCAATCTATTAAGAGGTAAGTACACGTACAACCTCGTTCCCAGGGCTTCTTCTCTCTTGACGTTTAATGTTAAACGCTATGAGAGAAGAAGCCCTGGGAACGAGGTTGGTACACGTAGTATGAATAACGGATATGATGCCGTAAATACTGCCCACTACTTGAGAAATCTTATCGAATGCAATCATGTACAGCTGTTATGCTTATAGACTAGTTTATAGTCGTTAGCAGGCTGATTCCAGAAAGCGGGAAAGATATCGGGGATAATCGGAAAATTGGAGTGCCGTAATGAAAAAACTAACTAACTAGTTCATTTCATAGCCACTATACTAGTCTATTATGCTTAGACTGGTTCACACTACAGTGCTAATAAAGCATAGTCACTAAAGATATTAAAAGTGTTATCCCAATTTAAAGCCGTTAAAGTCGTTAAACAGTTAACTCCTTGACTAACACCTTTAAATTGTGGTAGCACTTTCAATGTCTTTAGTGCGTTTAGCACTATAGTGTGAACTAAGCATAATAATTAATTAAACTTGTAAAGCTGGCGACAAAACTCGTGGCAAAAGTTGGATGCAAAATCTCACTGCAAAGTTATGCGGCAAAAGACTCACCACGGAGGAGTGGTCGCTTTTTAAAGAATAGAACTGAAAGAAAGAAATAGAAAAAAGGAATAGAAAGCAATGGTATTAAGCAACTTGGTGTTTTGTTAGACCCTAACCTAAACTGGAAGTCTCAAATCAGTAGTATTGCGGTCAAGCTCAAAATAGAGGGCTAATGGATCATTATCATACCTTTGTCATCTTGCGCCTCTTCGCGCATTCTTAAAGGGGTACACTGTCCGCAATGTCACCTTTAATACTGCAACCAAATACACGTTTTTTTATTAGAAACCAGGCGAAGGGTGTGGTACCAAAAGTTTTTTATTTTTGGTACCAAATAATGAGGTTTTTAGTTCTAGAAGTTTCTTAAAATATTTCTTATTTTTAGGTTTAAAACGGTCAATCTGAATTTGAACATCAATTTCAAATGCATTTCATTTGATAAAAGTTCGTTGTGTGTTCTTTTGGTTGAAAATTAAAAGAGAGACTTCGCGTCGTCTCTCCCGTCAGAAAACGGAAAGAAGCCCTGGAAACGAGGTTGAGTTTCTAGCGTATATTTGACTCTTTAACGTAGTGCTTCATAATTTTATTTGTGAACGGCTTAATTTACACACTTCATTGGTACTTTTTGGCAAATTTATTCACACATGACAAGAGAAAAGTTTCTTTATTCTTGAACTAGGAAAATATTTGTAGTTCTTAAGAAACATTTTATTAGATGAAGATTATAAGAAAATATAAAGGAAAAAAAGTGTATGAGGTCAGTCAAGTAGCCTCTTCATAATCTACCATCCAAGTGCTATAAAGTCTGTTTCCTTAATTCCTAGGGATTTTGTACGGTCTAAGAACAGCCCTTAAAAATCTCCTTGTTGAGTTTGTTTTTGCCACCAACTTTTGCCACAAGTTTATTTATTATAAGAGAAATATTTTTGCGTCTACCACTTTTTTGTTTCTTTGTTTTTGTATGCGACATTCTTTTTCGTTTGTGTGTATTTCTTTTCTTTATTGAACCCGGAAAAGGGGCACAAAGTGCGATATTTTCATTTTGCGATAACTTTTTTCTGTGGTGGCTATTGGGATTTTGTTTCATCAAATATTTTTCATCAAATATGATTTTTGAGCTTAATGGCATTTTTGAACATCCATCTCCACACATTGAGCGTTATAATCAGTAAAACAAAGCAGCAAGGTGATTTTCGTGCCTTTTTGAAGATCATAATGAATCAGTTTTTGCTTAGCAACGTTCCATGATTTAATTGCTATGGCCTTTTTGCGACTTCTGGGACCCAGCTTATGGACCTTAAAACTTGGTCAAAATGTATATTAATTCTGAACATGTATACTCAATTCTGAACAGAGTGTAATTTCTTTGAAAATATAAAATTTTATATAATAATCGCTGTTGTTGCCAGGCAATCTTTTGAACAGGCAAGTATTACTTATGAAAAAAATAATTTTAATATATGAAATTATTAAAGTATAGACAAATCCACTGTTACTGATGACGTCATAGCAGATACCAGTAACGTCATCGAGTCGAAAAAAAGTGTTTACATTGAGTTTGTTCTATAAGTGTACCAAGTTCCATAAACATCAGTGGTTCAGAAATAAAAGGTCGCGATCATTTTACGGCATTTTACAGACTGCAAACCTGTTATTGATGATGTCATTGCAGGTATCAATAACGTAATCAAGTCAATTTTTTTCTCATAAGCATTAGTGGCTCGGAAATAAAAGGCCGCGGGCATTCATTCATAGATAAAAAACGGGTTTAATAGGGTTAAGTGTATTTCTACAACGTATTCAGGTGGCAATTCTGATGGCTATTGATTATTATTATAGCTAATACCTTAGTCTTCTGATTGCTTCTTCATGCGAAAGTTCGTCAAATTCATTTTGTCTTTTCCCTAAAAACGCTCTATGATCTTCTTTTATATGCGATTTATGATCTTCACAAGAACAAAAATATGCGATAAATAAGATAGACAAATACACTCTCATCATTTTGTTTTTTGTGAGTATGTCTTACAAATAGTGCTCTTGAAAAAAATATTAGATTATTTTTTTCTGGCATGCAATACATTAGTGTGTATTACCCCCTTTTAACAGTTATAAAACAAATATTATCAGGAGGTATCATTGTTATATTTAATTTATGTAATCAGGTGTCTTACGAGTAGTTACACGTGAGTTTGATTTGCATTGTGCGACGAACTGTTTAAATATTACGTTTAATATCTTCTTTTGTTTATGTATATGAATACACTCTCCTCCGCAGAGCCTAATGAAGGCAAAAAAACAAACATCTGCGGTGGAGTGCCAAAAAATAAAAAATAAGCAAAATTGACAAAGGTGGAGTGCCCTCGTCCCCTCCTTTTCGCCTTTCCTCACGCCAGCCTCTGCGTAGGAGAGTGTATATGAATATATGTTTTTTGAATATCTTTTAATGTACAATATTCCCCCGTTTCAACCTCGTTCCCGGGGCTTCTTACCTTTTCGAGACACGGAAGCTCTTCCGTGTTTCGAAAAGACAAGAAGCCCTGGGAAAAAGGTTGCCCCCGTTTTAAAACCTATGGACTTATAAAACATTTCCCCTCTAGAAGACACTAAAAAAGACTATGAATCATAAAAATCATATGAATAAAAGTAAAACACGCACAACACACAACTTGACAGATGCCATAGATAACACAATCTCGTTCCCAGGGCTTCTTGAAAAACGGAAAGTCAAGAAGCTCTGAGTACGAGGTTGACAGATAACACACAATTTGAAAGATTATCGAATATGGTCCAGTATATATAGATTGTAGTGTATGACTATATTTGGCAATACACATCCATATTCGGTAGTCTTTTACGCTGTGAAAAGGAAAGAAAAGATTACCAAAAGCAGTTTCTAATAATTCTTATAAATATAAATACTATGTATTGCCAAACAAACATGATTTTATTCCAACACAGTACGAAAGTGCAGCTAAATTGAAACGAATTCTTTACCTACGGTACCAGATCTTTCGCGTCTGTCAATGTTACACGCCAGTGCAAATTTACGACCAAGCACCTTATCGTAGAAGTAATATTTTCTCCTGGATAAAAGTTCCCTCGACTTTTCCCCCCGAATTAGAAGACTGCGTTAAAAAAAACGGTTTGAAATATTTTAAAATTGCCGCTTACAGAAAACCGCGCCGCCGTGCTTCCGCGGTCTCCTAAGCGATATGTCGCTCGCGCTGCTGATAAAAATGCCTCCATCCATTTAAAGAATCTTCGTCTTCCAGAAGCAGCCAATGGGAGGTGTTCTGAGAAATAGATGTTCTTATTCCCTAGCTGGTCTCATTTCAGTATTTTTACTAGCATGCGAGTGTATCTCAGAACAGCTCGTTTTCCTAGCTAGAGAAGAATCAAGTGTAAGAACAGTGAGTATTTCCAGCTGAATAAGACTTGAAAAACAGTAGCTACTTTTGTTGTAAGAACACCTCAATTTCCTAGCTCGCTGCAAGAAGACTTAGCCCAGAACAGACCATTTTCCCAGCCAGAGCTTTTTGATTTCCCAGCTGAGACAGCCAGCTCAGAACAGATCATTTTCCCAGCCAGAGCTTCAGCCAGCTCAGAACAGATCAT
>JAULBZ010008948.1:0-10361 GCA_032360805.1 Neoturris breviconis | reverse complement strand
ATTTTCACGAATGAGCATTTTTGTGATTTCCCGCGGGTACTAATTTTCGCGAATTAGCAATTTTTGGATTTTTCGCTAGTAGTAAATTTCGCGAATTCGAACTTTTAACATATTTCGCGGGTATTTAATTTGGCGAAATCGACCAAAATTCGCGAAACTCGCGAAAATTAATACCCGCGAAAATTAATACCATTAAGGTAGCATCCCATCAGTTTTTATCTTGCCAAAACGAAGCTTGGATGGACTATTACTGTCACTTTGTGGCGACGGCAGCTTACTTTTCTTATTAGACATGTTCCCGAAGTGCTACTATTTTGAAATTGGTTATTAGCGTTTGAGGCAATATTTAGACTAAAATTTTTTTTGTCCACTTAGTCTCGGGTTTAGGGTAAAAAGGGTCCAAATTGCATTTTCAATCCAATGGACCGAAAAGGTGTGGTCCCATCTCAAAATTTGGTTGTGTCATTCTAGGCAATATTGCGAGACCGCTGGCCCAATTCTTTTCCTATTTGTCAACTCGGGACCGAGTATCAGTGAAAAAGGGATTTTTTCAAAAAAAAAACATTGAATTCTGTGAGGTTTTGTTCCACATTCAACCAAATATCATACCCAAATAAATGATAAGGGGATTTGATGAGGATTTGATACAAGCAAATGATAAGGGGAGTAATTTAAGACATAATTTCAACTTTCTATGAGACTTTTACTATGAATCCTTTTTTGCATCCATTTCGTATTTTTGAGAAGCTTCTTCCTCAATTTATCAATCTATGTATGTATGCATGCATGCATGTATGTACTTTTAGTACTTGAAGTCTCTATCTTGATTTTGGGAAACTTCCTTATTAAAACTTCCTTATTAAATATTAGTGGATTGTAAAGCATAATTAACACCATAAGTATAAGTTGATTTTTATAATATTATAATTAGTCCTAATGGAAATATAATGATAATACACAATTCAACAGAGGAAGACTTTTTCATATAAAAAATGGTATTCATTCAAAGAAAGAAAAAAATATGTATTCTTCTGTTACACTGTTGTATTCTTTAGTATTAGTTTAAATCTTATTTTTTAGGAACTATGTGGAAACCATATTTTAAAAAAATAGATAATACTTTGATACACTGTATCTTATAAACCAATAAAAACATAGGATATAGTAAATGTATATGCTATGTGTTATAATGTATATTGTCTGTGTATATAGCCTATGTACATTAGCCTATATACATGTAGATTGCTTTAAATATATTATACAAGTCTTAATTGTGATTTTAAAAGACATGATTCCATTTCAAAAACATATACTTTTCCCCTATATTAAGTTATGCATATTCTCTACTTTTACTTAGTATATACATAATGCTATGATGTATAATCAGTGTTTGAAATAAGAACAAATAGTCACTATGGAGGATTGATGTTTAAGCGTAGTTTAGGATGCAAAGTATGAAACTATGCCCAACAATCAATACTCCACTGGGATTATTTGTTTTTATTTCAAACACTGTATAGTGTGTGTATGCCAATCATATTGCGCTAGGTTTAACTTTCACTCAATTTGGCAGGCTACTTTCAATACCGTACCTTTGAATTTATTTATAATAAAATATACTTTCTTTATATGAAACTAAAGAAATGTTTTTTATATTTTGCAGTAGTAGAAGTAAGTAGTAGTAGTAGTAGCAGTACAGATACAAAGGGAGAAATATTATTTATTATTTATTATGTTTTTGTGAGTAAATTAATCAGATTATCAATAGGTGCTAAATATGTTAGATGAGATATTTGTATAATACTGGTCGAAATAAGGGTAAATAATCAATTTCTGTATAAAATGCTTCTCAAAGTTATCATACTCTACGAAATGTGAACCATGTGAACCCGGTACATTCAGTTCATAAAGTGCTGCATCGTAAAGTAACCTATTGAATATAGTTAACAATACTCAAAATAAGAAGAGATATTCACTACAGAGGAGAGAATTTTGAGCATGACTTCAGGTTACTAAGTTTGTCTTAAAGCTGAATTCAGATAAACTAATAGCATTTTATTTGTTATATTGACATGTGACATCAATATTATTTATATATCCAGAAGAAATAAATAAGAGTGATTATTATTAATCACTGTGGAGGAGTGATTCTTGAACATGGCCTCAGACTTCATAGCACTGATACAAGCCAGTGTTTGAAATAAGAGCAAAAAATCAATGTGGAGAAGAGAGTTTTGAGGGCTACAAAGCCTGGAGTTATGTTCAAAAATCATTCCTCCACAGTGATTAATTGCTTTTATTTCCAACACCGCAAGCTTATAATTTTATCTTTTACTGGAAGCCTTAAAATGATTGCGTGGCATCATCTGTAGAGGAGTGTTTTTTAGTATAGTTTTCAGCTTTGAAGTTGAGATAATATGCTCCACAGATCCTACAACCAAATAACAAATTTTCCAATTTGCTATTTGTAATATTTATATTCTCTAACAGAAATATTAACCACACTAGTTAACACACCTGTCTGTTTATTTGAAAATAATTTTGTAAAATTTACACAATGCTCTTTAGAACTGGAGTTTGATATTAGTATCTGCAAGGAGAGTGTTTCTTATTTTGTAACATTTACATAGTATTTTTTACAATTTAAAAGAGTTGAGTATTGCAGGAGAGGGTGTATGTTACTTACGCAGGTACAGGTAGGTGTTTATACTGTAGTCTATATATTTTTAAGGATAAACTCCCTGAAATAAATCTCAGTGATTATTAATTCAGGAGGTTGTACTATATTATGACTCTATATCTTGTTTAATCTCTGAAAATATGCATAATCCCCTTTTCTTCTTTTTTTATAGAATTATCTGATAACAGAGAGACGTTATTTTTAGACAGATCTCAAATAAGAACTACAAGTAAGCAATGTAAGTATTTTCTTTATGTTTTCTTTGTGTTAGCTAACTTATGTAGCCATCTCCAAAATTCGTTTCAAAAAGCAGATATTTTAGCAGCTTTAAAGTAGTAAATATCAATGAATTTGAGAAAAATTAATCTACAATGAGGAGTATTAAGTCAATGAGCTTGCAATTGATTGGTTTCTTTGGGACAAAGAAACCAATCAATTCCAAGATCATTGATTCAGCACTCTTCCCCTGGGAACGAATTTTGGAAATGATCCCTAACCAGGGTGAAAATTAATCTAAATACATTCTCTTGAGTAGTAGAGCATCGAACAAACTAACTGGTTTACAAGTAACTGGTTTCAGTATGTGAAATTATTTGCAGCAGATACTATCATTACAGGGGTTAAATAACTGGCAATCATCACTGTAGAGGAGAAATTGACTGAAATTATTCTGAAAAATCTCTCCTCCACACAGTGATGACACCTGTTAGTTTGATTTTAGTTTTACCGGGGTATCTGTATGTTCATAGTTTAACCGAGTGGGAGAGGGGGGAAGCAAAATAATCAACCCCACCTTATCTTGAAAACCAAACGTGCTAAATCATTAAAATGCAAGATTTACTTTTCAAAAACATATATATAATATTTCGTAATATGAAACTCTTATTATAGTGTATTATATAAAATGTGTGTTCTATTGTCTTTTTAATAAAACCTATTGTCTTTTTGTGATAATTGCCCAATTAGTAGGATAGTAGGAAATCAAAGAACATCAATTTATAATGATATGTGATTAAATCGCGCTTCCGTAAGGAAAGTGATTTCTTGAAATAGACATCTGTTGCAGTCACGGCAGCAGCGGTCAGACAATTTTTGTGATTTTCCGCAGGCTGTTCAAATATATGTTGAGTTACACAAATGATTTGCAGTTTGCTCTTTGGATTATTTACAAACTCAACAAATTCTGCCTACAAATCTCTTGTTTGAACCATGGTTGAACTTGTCTTGGATTTGAAGGCAAATCTTTAGAAAGAGAAGCACTAGCACAAATATGTAATAATGCATTTATATGTGACTCTTCTCTCTGTAAAATTTACTTATTTTGATACGTTGTCATAATAGCCATGATAACATCCATGAATGATGATGTTTACATTAAACATTCTTTGGCTTAGTTGAATGGTTTCTTCCTTAAGAATAGGCCAATCAAGTTTGTTAACTCTTTGCGAAAACTATCTTTATTTTTAATTGAATTATTTTAGTGACGCAAGAAAAACGTTCTCGACGACATACAATGTATTCACCAGATAGACCCTCTAGATCTAATACAAATGCAAATTTAAAAAAATCGAACTCTTGTTCTACAATATTTATAGACGATAACACAGCGAGTCAACCGAACTTAAAAATGATGTTAAAATGTGTCTCGCTTGCTACTTATTATCATGTAAAAAATAGAGAAGGTGATGTGCATTTATTAGATATATTTGATGAAAAGTTACATCCACTTTCAAAAGATCCAGTACCTGATAGTTACGGTAGAATTAATCCTGAACATAAACATATTTATCGATTTATTAAGACACTGTTTAGTGCTGCTCAACTGACCGCTGAATGTGCTATCATTACTTTAGTAAGTTACTTTATATCACCTGTGGATGAGAGCTTCAAAATTGAAAACAATACTAAAAAAAACCTTCACCATAATGTTGAGCAGTTATTTTCAAGCTTGATCATATCAGAATATTTTCAGAACATTTCATGGTATATCCAAGTTTTACATTCCTTGCTGGCACAATTGATAATATCCAGTATATTTTAAGTTTCATCGTTTGTTTTTCTCTGTCCATAGCTTCAAACCTGATTTGTTTGGAGAAACAAGACATAGCTTCAAACTTGATTTGTTTGGCTAAACAAGTTAGGTTACATTGGAACAAGAATTTACTTATAAATATTGACGCCCCTTTATTATTTGCAGACATATTTATATTATCTATTTCCAAGTATTAATGTCTTCATTCATTTGCAGATATGCTTACAACACTTATGATGGTTAATCTCTATTTGTAGGGTATTTTTACGAACTAATACTCGTTCATTTGTTTGTGGATACTTTTCAAAAAACCATCTCAAAATTTTGCTCCAAAACCGACTTTTTTGGTAGAGTTAAATCAACTAAAATTGACAAAGTGCAACAAAAATAAGTCTGTACAAAAGTGTGTTAAGTCAACGAACTTGCAATAGATTGGTTTCTTAGGTACGAAGAAACCAATCTATTGCAAGATCGTTGACTCAGTATTCTTCTCTGTAGATTTTATTTTTGAGACAGTCCCTTACAAAATCTTTACTTCCATTTGTATATTTACAACAGTTAAGACATTTTCTTCCTTTGTAGATATATTTGGAAAGACTTATCACATATGCTGAGATTGATCTACATCCTAGTAATTGGAAAAGAATTGTATTAGGCGCTGTATTGCTATCTTCAAAAGTCTGGGATGATCAAGCAGGTAAGTGGTTGAAATAACAAATAATAATCACAGTGATTATTTATTCTTATTTCGACTCAAGGAACTGTCTCAAAATAAATATTTTCGAAGAAGAGTGCTGTGTTAAAGATTTTGCAATGTGGATTACAGTATTTGAATAAGAGCAAATAATCACTGTGAAGGAGGGATTTTTGAACATTGCTTCAGGCTTTATAAGCTGGAACAATGCTCAAAAATCAGTCATCCACAGTCACTCTTCCACAGTGATTATTTGCTCTTATTTTAAACACTGGATTAGTCCCTTCAGTCAAAAAAACAACAACAAAAAAACAAGTTGTTGCTCCTAAAATCAGTTATGGTCCACTTTCATGTGACTTGAAATTAATACAATTTATAACACTATGTTATTTTGGATATTCTATATGAAAATCGATTAAAGTACATTAACACTGGACAGTGTACACCAGGACAATTATTTTTTGTGATTCATGAGGATAACTGTAGTGGGTGAAATAACTGCTGGTTATCAATGTGGAGGAGAGATTTGGCTTAAAATATTCTGAAAAACATCTCCTCCACAGTGATAATTAGCAATTATTTCAACCCCTGTACCTTACTCTTAGTTAGCTCCCAACTCCCCCTTTGAAAGTCAAAACATTGCAAATACAACTCTCATGAAAAATGGACGTTTTTGTGTATTTGACTTATTTTTGCTTTCTTTTCATTAGTATGGAACGTTGATTACTGTCAAATATTACGTGATATTGCTGTTGAAGACATGTAAGTAAAGGTTGAGCAGGTAGTTCACAGGCCATACATCAAGACTGAATATGTATGCAAGACATCGCCTGTGGAGAATTGTTTTTTTAGTATAGTTTTCAGCTTGAAAGCTGACTGCAGACTTTGAACAAGTTTTTGCATACTGGGTACTAGTTATATGAAGAGAACAAAAACTAGCTGTACTTCTAAATAATTTCAATAACATATTCTTTTTGTAGGAATGAACTAGAAAGAGTCTTCTTGGAGTTACTTCAATATAATATTAACGTACCTTCAAGTGTTTATGCTAAATTTTATTTCGATTTACGTGCACTAGCTGAAAGAAATAATTTTCAGTTACAAATGCAACCACTTGATCCGAAAAGAGCAAAGAAATTAGAGGTAATCATTATACTTTTTAGAGCAAGAATTTGTATAACTGCCATACATTTGCCTGTGGAGAGCGTTTTTTAATATTAATACTCAAAAAGCACTCCTCCACAGTTAATATCCAGGAACTATAATCAGGCTTGCAGAGGTGTACAGAGTCATTGATCATGAAATCGATTGGATTATGTACAACATAGGAAACATTAGTTAAATTTAAAGTAATAATCACGGTGGAGGAGGGAGTTTTAAGCTTCAAGCATTTTAGCTTTTATTCAACCACTGGGGAACCATTCAATTGCAAGCTCGTTGACATTATTAACCTCCATCGTAGTTTTATGCAGCGTTCAACCATTTATAGCGGCTTTTGATCTGTTAAAGTAATTCGCCCGCTGACAATAGACCTATTCACAAATACATGAAAACGAGGTGTTAGCTGCTTAAAGTAGAACTTGTTGCAATACATTAACTTCCTTTTTGTGCAGAAGTTACTGTAAAGGTACTACCATGACATGATACAAATAAAAACAACTTCGACGTTAGCGTCTTTACTGTTGACTTTGAACAAGTTTTTGCCCAATGGGAGGGATCGAAAAATAGGGTTCCAGTTAACTGGACGTTCAACTTATCCAGGTTTTGACTTATCGAGATTATAGTAAAGTAAGTAAGTAAATTATATTTCCAAGGCTTATCCAAAAATACATTTGGCTATTCATCCTATACCGTTATATATTTAATATCAAAAATTAAAATATGAACTAGTAAAAACAGACTTAAAGAGAACTATGTTAAAGAATCGATATAGAAACAATGGTAGAGAGTAATAAATATGTGAGATATGGGCTAAGAAAAATAGTAAGTACTATACTATGAAAAAGAAACAAAACAAATGCTAATGAGAGGCTGTGATAGTAACTGTGTGAGTAGAAACTGTATCGAAAAGGGAGAAAACAATAGTAACAATATTTTATTCTACGTATGAGAATTCTCCGTTTCATTTCTATTCTGCGGAAAATTCTCCTAAGAGGAAAATGGTCTTAAATGTAATCTATAAAATTATAAATTTTGAACTGCGCAATCCGTCACGCATTTTTTTGTACTATACAATTTTCAAGAGGATTAAGCGAAAATATGTTTGTAAAAATTATACGTCGGCGAAACTACTTGACTAAAATACTACAACCAAATTTCTGAAAAATCTCCTCCACAATGATTATTTGTTTTCACTTAGAGCACTGCGTATGGTGGGGTACAGCATTTAATTGTTTTATTTTTGTTTATAGGCTATATCAAGATTATGTGATGAAAAACAATTTCCAACAACTAGACGTTTATATAGATCGAATAGCGTAGATGATATGAAAGCTAAAAGGAGGAGTATTGCTGTCATATCGTAAAATATATATTTATAATAAAAGTGGCACTTCATACAACACATTAATTGCAAGTTGATCGAGTTGGTCAAACTCTTCTTCAACTCAATCCACCGTAAAACCATTTCTTTGGTACCATTTTCGGTTGAAAGTATGTGATTTATACAAAGCGAAAACGAGGTTATATTTGGATAAATTACCTTGCTCGGTAATTATTGTCTAATTATGCAAAACAAACATTCGCAAAATAACAACAAGAAAAAGAAAGTAGAAACTTACCGAACAGTAATAATTAAATAATAAAAAAATAAATAATAATTATCTAAAAATGGCTTCCACACGGTGGACTGAGCTGATATTTTGCATTTCTTTCTAACACAGTGGAGGCAGTTGAAACGGCGAAGCGAGTTATTCTTATGTATGAAAAAATGCACCCTAAAAGTGTCAGTTTAGGAATTTCGCTGATGATGTGTTGTATGCTGCGTGTGTAAACCTATGTCTATATCTTCAATAGATTATTCCCCATAATCTAAACGTTTTTTGTGTGTAAGAAATAGAACCACAAACATGGAAATGTTTTTATCGCATTTGATTGGTTTCTTCGTTACGACTCAGTGGGCATGCGTCGTTTAATCAAAGACGTCGGGATGTCAAAACGACATCTATTTCGACGTTGAATATCTTACTCAGTTTCAAAGTCTGAAATTCGCGCAGAGTTTAGGCGCGCAAAATTGAATCCGCGCAAATTTAGGGTTGCGCGAATAGCTCTAATTTCAACACTCCAAAAAATTGGAAAATGTCCCAAACTTATCGTCAGTAAATAGAGTGTTAGAAAAGACCGATTTTGAAATATTTTTACCAACAGCTATAAAGCTTGTCATCGTTGTAAAAGTACACTCCAGCACGCTTTTAAATCGTTATTTCAAACACTAGGCTCTGTTTGCATGCACGAATTTAAAGCTGCGCGAATATCTTTAAACTTAGCGCGAAAATAATAGACTGTGCAAATTTGAAACTGATTAAAATTGGATCTCCACTAGACGAATTCGTTTGCGTGAATTCTAAATGATGCCATTACATTGGTTGACGTCGCTTTCAATCAATGGTAAGGCTTCATTTAGAATTCGTGCGAACAAATTCGCCTAGTGGAGATCCGCCTTAAAGTAAACGTCACGTGGCTGCAGGGGGACAAGTAATCAGTTTGCAAAAATGTTGTCTCAAGATTGACACGCCATATCTAATCCTTATCGAAACTGACATTGATTAGTCGTCACATGCTCACTGGACTGGTTGTTTCGTGTTGTCATTAATTTCTTCCGTGTAGATCTAAGGGGTTTTCACAAAATGTTTACGCAATTCTCGAAAATAAATATATTGCGAGAAAAACACAACTTCACGCCAAATTTTCTAACTGAAATTTGATTGTTAGAAAGAAACCAGGCTATGGTAAGGTACAGTGTATTTTATATTGATTTTTACTTCTGTTATGGTAGTGGTTTCTACATGCTTCCTAAACAAGTCAAATACAATATCGTTTGAAACCACACTTTTTCTTACAATGAGCCTACTCTACTAAGATTCTACTTTCCTCCACGGTTTTATTTGTTTTAACTGATACTTTGGTTTGAATATGTGTATATAATAATACATGTGGAGGAGAATGTGAAGTCGAAGATCTTACAGTTGGTTGGTTTATTTGTAAAGAATAATCCAATCAAATGCAACATGGTTGATTTACCTCTTCGTATCTATTATATGCACGTATTGAGGTTGATTTCCACTGGGCGAAAAATTCGCTGCGAAATCCGAAAAAAGATATTCCATTGGTAGAAATTATCAAGTTCTACGAATGGAATGTCTTCTTTTGACTTTCTCCGCGAATTTTCCGCCTCGTGGAATTGAACCTTTAGGGGTTGAATTTATTTATCAGCTTTTCTACTCATTTTATAGAATCCTTTTTGTGCGCATCTTCTTTTCGAATCCCACACTCGAGAAACCCTGAGTTCGAAAGGATATTTTATTGCTACCTTCTTAGTCTTTCATGATGATTTTTACTTGCTTGACGTATTCGTGTTGCTGTTACACGATATTGTCTCGCTTATTCTTATTTTTACGCACATGTATAAACCTCACTTATACAGTATTTTATATTAACCACTTAAAACTATAGTAGTATACAGAATTAATTATCTCACGTTTTTTAACATCTCGAATAAAAATAATAGTTTCCAGTGAGCAAAGACTTGTTCAAAGTCCGCAATAAAGACGCTAGAACAACGTTTTCAGCAGAGAGCGCTATAATTCCCGGGTGAAGGAACAGCGCATATTTCCTTTACTCTATTTACTATACGCGGGTCAATGTGAGGGGCGTAAAATGTTAGTGTTTTTTCTTGGCGGAGATGTTTAAAACGAACAACGAATCATCAGAATATATTTACTGGTATTTCCCATCTG
>JAULBZ010008947.1:0-10362 GCA_032360805.1 Neoturris breviconis | reverse complement strand
GGCGTTGGATCAAATGGTTGATTCATTTTTCAACATTTCCTCCAACTATCACCATACATTTGAAATCTTGTTAAATTGGAGAGATGTACAATGAGATATTTATAATAGGAGAAAGTATAGTATATTGCTGCTGTTCGATATTTGATGATGCTCTCGTTCCACGGAGGCATGAAGACATAATCGTAATAAGGTGCAGTTTAACCTTGCTTTTATCTATGCACTCATAACGCTTTTGGGTTTGTCTGCGAAACGAATGCGAAACGAAATGGCAACATTCCCCGCTCATCCCACCAAAATATAACCCCATACAAAAAGAACTTAAAAATACGAAATAGAACTGCTCCAATTGCACTTTGAAGAACACATGCTTTTTTGAAAAAGTATCGTATTAAAAAAAGCATATGATCACGCCATCAAAAAAGTGCACACCGAAGCAAAAAAATATTTACGCGAAATTGTTGGACTATGATGGACTATAATCGTACCAAGTTTCATGAAGTTACCTTTAGCCAATCAAAATTTGTCTAAAGGAATTAGGTGGCACGACATTAAAGCTATCTGGGTTACTCAGCTTTTCACTGCAAAACTGTCTTGTCATTACGGCAATGATATGACATAAGTAATCTGCAGAACTGCCATATATAATGTTTCATTTACAATCTTTCACCAGAAATCAGCATCTAGTCTTGACGGTCCAAAGTATTTTTGTTTTAACTGCACATTTCTTTATTATCTGTATTTTTTGGCTTTTGAGTTCGTAATTGTTTGGATTTTCTTAGCTTCTTTAAATATTCCATCTGTTCTTTTGCGTCTTTACTTCAAAAGATTTGCATTTGATAGGTGTTCTCTGTAGAATTATAGCCGGCATAACCATTAGAGCGTTCAGACTAATGTCATGGGTGATTTTGTAGACCATTCGACTAATCATTTGGACAACTCATTTACATAAATATACAAAGGCTTTTTCAGAAGCACCTCTTGGAAGTTCAAAGTGGTTCTTATTCCAATAGACGAGCTGTTCATACCAATAATTATCGTCACCCGTCATATGTTAAAATAAAATAAATCTAATTAGATTACAAAAAGAGTGTATAAAAATTATAATACATGTCATCAGCATGCAGTCAAAACCGAACTCCCTAGATGACGCGATGTTACAATTTAGTGCCGGGTTGTCCCTCTTTATAAGTAGGCTTTCCTTGAGTTCCAGGTGAACTTAGTTGATACCATATATTTTGCACATTTAAAACATTTTTACGCGGACCATAGGTATATTTGTTAGAGTATATTTATGTATAGATTAAATTTTCAAACAACAACAACAACAACAACCTAAAAAAGCTATTATTCTTATTTGTTTAGGTACCATATTCTTAAAAGAAAGCAATGGCATTGGCAAAGTTAGATTTAAATCTAAATTGACGAGAAAATATATATGCCTTAAAAGAAATTTTAAGTTTACTTTGCAGGTAAGAATGAGGTAACAGAAACGAGTGTCTTTAGTGGTAAGCCTTGCTTTATATCTCATCTATAAACGTGTTTTTATGCACACTCACATTGTGAAGGACTTCCGAACAAAGTTCCATATATTCCCGTATATGGATTGTGTATTGCCATATACCTTACTTGCATTTAATAAGATATTTCAATGGACACTCATACACACAGTAATATAACGTAAATCATTTATTATCATTCTGACAAGTTATCAACCTGAGCCAATATATTATGTTTAAATTGCGCGAAGTTAAATCCAGTGGGCAAAAACTTGCTCAAAGTCCACCGTTAAGACGCTAGAACAACGTCGTTTGGTGTTATTCTAGCGTCTTTACTGCAGACTTTTAGCAAGTTTTTTCCCATTAGGAAGCTGAACTAAAACTAGCACTACATAAATTTAAATAAAAATACGTTGGCTTGCCGTGACAATTACTATCGGGAAATGTCAAATGAGTGATTGTTATATCCAACAAGAAAAATTGTTTTGGCTAATGTCACGCATATTTAATCTATTTGGCATAGATTAAAAAGTGAAACGTCAAAAAAGCGCTCCATGTTTCAAAAAAGTGAGATTACAAAAATGATAAAGAAATAGATGCTACTATGTTTTGCCGCGTTAATTTATTTTTGAAATATGAAGCGTTACTTAAAATTGGCACAGCATGCCACCGTACATAACATTCATTATTGTGTTTATTAGTATTTCGAGTATAATGACCCTATCTACTGTATTTTTTTTCTAGACAACACCTTCCTGGAGATGTACATTCATTTACGATGTACATTACGGTTCGTATAGGTATAGTGTGGGAAATTATACCTTCTTCGTTAATAGTGATTGTAAAGTCAGAGCCCAGCAAATAACTCGAAAAATTAAATTTAAAGAAAAGCCCATTGGGAATTGCTTTCTCAAGGGCAATTCTTTAAATTGAATTATTTTTCGATTTAAT
The DNA here is from genome assembly GCA_032360805.1 of Neoturris breviconis. NCBI lineage: Eukaryota > Metazoa > Cnidaria > Hydrozoa > Anthoathecata > Pandeidae > Neoturris > Neoturris breviconis. The sequence goes on along the minus strand of JAULBZ010008947.1, from coordinate 7,915 downwards.
CGTTTCTTGAGCTATAACCTTCTGCACAAATTATAAGATACTTACGAATTTCGACACGGACAATACACACCACAAGTAAAACATAAATGCGGAAAACAGCTAGGGGAAGTACCGAGAGATTCAAAAATTAGCGAGTACGATCTTAGGTCTTTTTGTAAACTTGACAAATTCTGTTGGTCTAGCGGCCTAGTACCCAGGCTCCTGGAACAAACTTTAATTTTTGACGTAGTTCGTCTTGCTAATCAACACTCCTTAGGCCTAATATGGTAAAGTTTTTTGTCTTAATTGAAATTCCGAAATTGAAGTTTTGCACTGTTCTTTCAAGTATTTATATTGAGGCAGGTAGTTCTGATTTTACAATACCCTCCACAACGTTAAGGACTTTTTTTTTAACAAAATTGGGATTAATTGCCCAAATTTCTCCCAAATCGAAATGAATCTACAGAAATATTTCCCATTGTTCTTTTAAAAAATGTACATGATGTTTAGCATTAGTCAATAGATTTCCCAAGGAAGTTTATATAGGAGAATGTGCTCTATAAAACATTTTTGTATTGACTTCTTTCGGTGAGCCTTTTTTCTCTCGATAATTTAGGAATTAAAACGCCAATTTAGTTCATTTTGTTCATAAAAAAGACGCATGGCAAAAACTTGTTCGAAGTACTCAGTAAAGATGCTAGAACGCAATTTTCAACATTGTTCTAACGTCTTTCTTTACTGTGGACTTTGATGAAGCTTTTTCCTACTGTCCTTAACGTTGTGGAGCCCACAAAAACGACATTTTAGTTTTATAGTTTACACATTTTTAGATTGTCTTGTTTTTAGCTTGTACAGTGTGAAAGACTACTGAATATGGACTCGAACAGCACCGTATCCAGACTGTGTATTACCATATATTGCAAAACACGGGTCCATATTCCGTAGTCATTTTCAAGTCAGAAGTAGAATAATATTATCTGCGTAGGAGGGTGATATGTCAGCTAATTTTTCAATTGATTGGTTTCTACGGTACGAAGAAACCAATCAATTGCAAGATCGTTGACTGTACTCTCCCTCAAAGATATAACCGGTTGTTACTCAACTTCTGCAAGTCTTTTTAACGCCTTTTTCTAATAAACGCTTCCTATACTCTAACAAATGCCATACATTTAATAGATAATCCAAAGATGTACATCTTTGGATAATCTTACTGAAACCGAGGATGCAAAAATAGCTTTCAACTTCCTTGGTGAGGATAAAGATGACATGGGTTAGAAAGAGGAGAAATATATACGCTGCAGTATCAAGTGTGGGACACGTATTAATTTTGAGAATTTTTTCCAACCCTTATCATGTTTATTTAGTAACTATAAAAAAAATTCAACCGCCCTCCCCCGCACGTTTATTCCACACCATCCCCGCATATTTGATACTGCAGAGTATATACGTATTTGTATGTATATTTCAAATCATCAACGCCTCTCATATACGGCACTTTGAAATTCAACGTCCAGAGCGTTTATTGAGGATTTGTGGTACGTTCATTTCTCAATGTAAATTGTATAATATATGCATATTTAGTTTTTTCTATCGCATTATCTCCAACTTTTGATTTGAGCCAACACCCCTAGCACCCACTACATTAGCATCTAAACAACAACAAAGCTACGTAATTTATTGCCTTGATTGGGAAACGTGTGTCCAGAAAATCTAAAAAATGAAACTTTCGGTTGTTGCAAGTTATTTATCAATTATTGAACATCATATTGTCTTTGACACAATATTATTAAGTGCGGGTAATTAAGTGAATACATTATATTTTCTGACGAAAATATGTTTTATGTTCTTTGACATTTTGCTCATCCATCTAGATTAGTGAAAGTATTATCTATCAAAATTTGGCTGATTTGCTGTTTGATTTTTTTTTACTTTTGTCAAGGTTGATTCCACGAGGCGTAAAATACGCCGCGAAAGCCAAAATAAGACATTCCATCATTCATGATGACGTCAATTTCTAGCAATGGAATGTCTTCTTTGTTTTCGCGGGGAATTTTTCGCCTCGTGGAAGTCAGCCTTTAGTCTATATTTTACAATATGATAGAAATATATATTTCTGTTATGTTGCTTTAAATATATATTTATACGAAAGTTTTAGATGTAAATTTTTATAACGACGTACCTGGAATACGAAGAAGACTTTTATCTTGTCTTTTATTCTTGTGTGTACGCACGAACATGGTGAGCTATATACTGTAATCTCACAGGTGACATCTAAGAACGTATAAAATATCCTTAGGGCGTTAAGATGAGGCCTTTGTTTTTACCATAATGTTCTGGTATCCACTAGGGATAGTTTTATTACGGCGTATTCCAAAACCACCCGACCAGTAAAAACCGACCACCGACCAGAAAAAAATCAAGTCGCATTACCAATTTATATATATTTTTTTCTTCTAATATTTTTTTTTTCAAATATTTATTTCAATGTTTTGAAGATATCTCTGGTGTTACTTCGTCTTATTTCAAGTTTTTTTGCTTCTATTCTACTTACTGTTTTGCGTTCTTTCTACCAATTTAACATTCAACGTCCAATGAACGACATAAAGACGTCATTTTGACGTCACAGCGTGTGACATTCCTTAGACGTCGTTGCGTTTTGACAAGGTATTGATTTATGGTGATAATAAAGATAATGAAAATAATTTACAAGCTAGGTCTTGTTTAAAGTTCTCTACCTCTACACGTTCCACTTAATAACGTGTATATGGAAAAACTTATTTTTTTTATACTTCGGGCGATTTTTGGATTTTTAAGGCAAATAAAAAGTTCGGACACCACCTGAGCGATGAAACATTGACATAAGCTTTTTGGGAACAGTACCCGATTCGTCATTTTACAAGGCCAAAATTGGGAAATAACACGTGCCAATATTTTTAACAATCTTTTCTGGTAAAAACGAAAGCTGAAAATAACTGCAGGACATCAGCCAGGTAGGAAGAGTGTTTATTTTCAACTTTACAATTAAAAATTACACTCAAAAACACTCATTCACAAGCAACTTCCTCCAATTATTTTCAGGAGCATCAAATCAACAAAATGTCCAGGATATAATTTTACGCAAAGTTTTCTAAATTTCTTCAATGCAATTTATCCATGTTGAAGAAATCTCAGAGGTGATTAACATCGAATCAATCATTGAAATCTTTGCGAAAATCAGACATTGAAAGTAATCAAAAATAAATATAAGTGAAATTCTCTTTTTGTGAATTTCCTCAGTTTAAACATAACGAATAACATCAACGATAATGCAATAAATAAAGCAATAAAGATATATGTTGAACAGTAACCATAACCAATGCAACAAGTCTTGCTATTTGTCAAGAAGTGCTGTTTAATTTACTTAACACGAATTACAATTTAGATATTTCATTAAGAAGGTTATCATAAAACCAAGTTGGCTTACGACTTTCCTTAATTTTATTCACTATTCAGGGTTGGCCAAAAGAGGAGTCCGTTCTAGACGTTTGAAAAGCCGGATTTACATCCATCGAATTCAGGCGCATGATCAACACTTCGCAATTGTTTTAAACCTTTTGATTAATCGCCTAAATATGCATATGTAAAAGCATGTCGATTGCTTATAAATGGAAATTACTGACCAAAAAGTCGATAGCGCGTCTGAAATCGATGGATGGAAATCATGCTTAATAATGTAAATAGAACTTTAAAAATGTATATACAGTGTGAAATACGAGCGAATCACAGCGTTAAGAACTACTATATGTACTGAATACAGTACATTGCTGGTACCTTATCGGTCGAAACAATGTCGGTCTTAAGGGACGAAATTTTTGCGGTGACGAAAATTAATATCAATTTTAGGTGATTTAAAAGTTGGTCCCTAAGTTTAAATGGTGCTTCGTAATTGGGCCGACAGCCGACATTGTTTCGGCCGATAAAGTAATACATAAGGTTGAATTATACAGTGGACTCTCTATAATTCGAACTCTCAAGGGGACTAAAAAATCGTTCAAATTATATAGTGTTCGAATAATGACCTAATCAATTTTGTTTTCACCGTGTTACTTGTTCGAATTATGGAGGTGTTCGAATTAGGGGAAGTCGAATTATAGAGAGTCCACTGTATTAAGCTAGAAATTCTGCGAGAATGCCAAAAGAAGACATTCCATTGTTAAAAATATGAAATCACACGGCGTATTTCTACCAATGGAATTGTCTTCTGTTGACTTTCACATAGAATCTTCGGCCTAATGGTAATCAACGTTTAGGAAAGAGCATTTCCATGGTCTTATTCCGCATTCACCCATGATGTGAATGATATAAAAAAAGAATGTGGATAGTAGCGAATACACCTAGTAACAAATACGTGAAAACGAGCTGTAACCTGCTTAAAGTAGAAGTTGATGCAATGCAATTAAACTTTCTTTTTTGCATTGTATCAAGTTCTACTTTAAGCAGCCAGCGCCTCGTTTTCACGTATTTGTGAATAGGTCTATCGTAGTGGTCTAGAACTTTTAAAGTTTTGTTTAACCAGTATAAAACAACTTAAAATCATGATGATTATGGATGAGGTGGTATAAAATATTGTACCTTAAAATATATATAAAAATATGTTTTCCTAGAAAACAGTTTTAAAAACAGGAACAACAAATGACTGTGCAATTGAGAGTAATTATATCAGTGAAAATTACTGACATTTCTATTCGTTGTATTGCAGTTGCAGCAATGAAATCGTTTAAATACCAGGTTTATTGGTAATATATGAAGGAGAGTGTCCAACCTATAGGTTGATTTCCACTGGTCCAAATCTCGTTGCTTAAGAAATGTTGAATATTTTATATTTTTTGAAGCGCGATTAATGCTCTACACAACTGGAATATTTGATTTTTAATTCAGCAAATTGAAAGTTTTTCTACCTTTGGCGAGTCTGCAGTCTCTGCAAAATATGCTAGTTGTACAGAGCATTTTCTTATCCTTTGGAAAATGTATACTTTTGTAGGGAAAGAGCGTAGAGCATTTGAGATATTTATAAAAATACTGAACAAGAGTTTATAATAGGTTGGGCACTATCCTTAAGTAGTTAAATGCTCTACAAAAGTAGCATAATTTGTCTTTCAGTTCAACTCAAAAAAATAAATAATAATAATAATAAAAAAGTTAAAAAAGTTAAAAAAGTTAAAAAAGTTGTAATTGCCACTTGCCAACGCAGCGAATTTATAACATAAAGAAAGTGTTAGTTGAATTAAAATACAAATATGCTAGTTGTGTAGAGAGCATTTATTGCACTTCAAACATGTGTTAATCGGTTAAACACTTTCCTTTAATCTTTTTAAATGCTATCTACAAATAAATATTAACGTAAGTACATATAAAATGCTTAAAAAGGTAGACCATGCTCTTTAAAAATATGAACATAATTTTGAGTTTTTCTTTTTTATAAAAAATATAAATACTATAAAAGATATCCAGATAACTTGTCATTTTCTTTCTTATATATTATAGACAGTATGCAAGTAACCTAACTCCTCTGAAGAATAAAAAGGCGGGATTTCCACACTAACTGAATTCGTGCACGAACGCTTAATGAAACCATTACATTGGTTGAAAGTAACATTACCTGTTATTTCGCCTTGTTTGCTCACAATGACGTACTTGCGTATCATGGAGGAGTTAAGCATGAAAAATTAAAAATCTCAACGACGATAGTTGATGGAATTTATATCGATTAACTCCGTCGAGGAAAATAAACAAAACAAAAACTTTCTTTAAAAACCTCCTTTATGAGGTACAGAAAACAAAATTCAACAACATTAACACAACCTGTTCTCCGTGACTCATACTTCAACCATATGCATCGTCATATAATCCTATAATTAATAAATTAGATATTAACAGGCCTCTGAATTCACGTCAGTATTCCCCTCTGGAGGAGCATCTTTGGAGACTAATTTGCAGCCTAATGCCGTCGTGGATTCAGAGGCCTGTATTAATCAAAGGTACGGTACTGAAACTAGCTCGTCAAACTCAACGAAAGTTAAACCTAGCACATAAATATGATTTGCGCACACATTATACGTCATAGTATTATGTATACCTAAATTTAAAGAAATCACGTCTTCATAAATTAAACGAGAGTCCAATCGGCTGAAGATTTGCGTTACATAGATGCTTAGGGATTATTTCCAAAACTCGTGACCAGGGGAAGAGTGCTGAATCAATGATCTTGCAATTGATTGGTTTCTTCGTCCTGAAAAACTGTCAATCGTCAATACTTGAGGAAAAAATTAGATCTTAGAAAAGCAGAACACGTGTGTGGCAAAACGAACTTTCTGTGGTTAAGCAGTCACTAAGCTTTGTAATGAATTACATTGATTTTCTTTATACTACTACTCTCTTTTTGGTGAGAACGATAATTCGATCAAACGTGCTAAGAAACTGGAAAAGTTAATTAATAATGACTCTATTGATGGACATGTTCTTCGTATGTATTGTCTGAGTCTGAGAAATCTCTCCTCAGCAAAGGCCTTAAACTTTGCTATTCCACCAGGCAATGTAAAAGAGTATTCCAGTTTTCTACTTCCTAATGAACTTTTAATGCGTGACTTTAAGTTTGAGAAATTAACCCAAGAAGGTCTTAACCCTATTCAGGCCTGGCCTTACCTTACCCAGGCGTGCTGGTTGCACGGTAAAAATCAGTCTGAAGCGAAATTAAGACTTTTAAAGCATTGCTTAATCAGAAAGATTTGGTCATCCAAAAGGCTGATTAGGTTAACACAGTTGTGATTCTTGACAGGAATACCTATGTTGCGGCTATAGAATCTCTATTGTCTGATCCACCAGGTAAAGATTTAAATGATATTATCAATATGGAAAATAGGCTTAAGAAAAAAAACTATGTCGAACAAAGAATTCATAACTGAAGCAGCTTACAAGAAACTTAGTCCATCTGGATCTAACCCAGGTATAATGCTTATGGTCTTGCTAAGGTACATATACCCTTGATAATGGCATCCCGGCTCTATTTTGTTAGCTATCAGTACCCCCAACATATTTTTTTTTTTACGACAATATATTTATATTAATATTGCTTAAAGAAACCATGTACTGGTTGTGTTTAATTTATAATAGTTAGCATAAAACATCAATAAAAGGTCGTTTCCATCATCTGTATTTAAAATTAAAAATAAAGACATGTTAGGCGATAAAAGTACGCAAAGAATATATTTTCATCTTTAATGTTTCCTCTTATAATTCTTATTCCCCAAATGGTAGCTCTTCAGGAACTAATAAGAAAAGCCGGCCGCTGTAATGTGTCGTTAACTCTTTTAACTGTTGTTTATAGAATTTTCCAGTATTTTCCAATAGATTTAGAATCAACTTTTTCAAAAAGACACAAATGATGCAGTCATTATAGTATTAGTGATAACTTCAAATGTTTCAAATTTATTGAAGCAACTAACTTACCGAATCACCCACATTTAACATCATCTTTTCTAAAGTGTCAACAACATTAGCAAACGATGGTCGCTCTTCAGGATGTTCTTTCCAACAATGTGACATTAACTCGTAACTAAATGGTAATAAATAGAATAATACCTATTTTTTTTTATGCAAATGATTTTTAATTCATATATAGGGTTTTACATTTCGTGAATTATAGGTTTTGTGAATCATCCCAATCCGAAATTTTACCTCTTAACAAAATCCTAAAATAAAAGATTCGAATACTTGTCTCCCAAGTCATTTTGAGTGGTTGGAGAAAGTTACCTTTGTTCTTGAAAATTTAATGTTTTTTTATTTCATGAAAAGACCCACACCAAAGATTTTGGTGAGTTTTTATTCCCACAATTTTTTTGCCCATACTACTTTTTTAACCCTATTTTAACCGGGCATTTTGGCCCTCACCCGCCCCCGC
>JAULBZ010008946.1:0-10364 GCA_032360805.1 Neoturris breviconis | reverse complement strand
AATTTTTCTCAAAATTATTGAATTTTACTTTTTTAAAGCTGCTAAGATATCTGCTTTTGTTAACGAATTTTGGAGATCCTAAGGACATTACATCAAAAGTTTGTAATTGATTCTTTTGTTATAAAAAAGCCAATCAAATTGCAATATCCTTGACTTAGTACTCCTCTCTGTGAATATTAATACTGAAGAAATCCCTTACTTGAAGTTACTTAAGGGGCCATCTGAAAAATAAATTTACAAAGAACAATACCGAGTCAACAATATTTGAATAGATTTATTTCTTTATACCTTTACCTTTATTTCTTCAACCAGTGTTGGAGCGGGGGCGTATCCAGAGCAATTGAATTGATACTGGCAGGGAGCTTAAATTACAGGGTAAAGTTTGTTTTTCATTCTTCTTTTTATGATACTAAATGACATCATCTCTCAATTCTGGTCTCCGAAAATTCACCCTTTACCTGTACTGTTCATATAAATCATCAAATAGAGGTAAAAAATAACTTTTACTATTTTCATGTGCCCAAAACAGGGATGCCCAAAAAGATCCTGGATATGGCACAATAGGATATCATTATCAATTAACACTCACCCTTCCCTCCAAGTGTGTTTATCTGGGTTTTCAAATATATAAGCCATTTCAACTTCTAAGTCTTCATTTTGATCTTTTGTTTGCTTTAATGTTCCTAACAAAGCTTGTCGCATTTCTAACGTGTAGTCTTTAAATTTATCAGTTGGCTGAAGAAAAAATAAACATGACTCAATGAACTTATATGAATTCCAAATTATTTGTTTTTGCTCTCTAGATTTTCTGGTCTGCTCTCAAATATTGAAAGTTATTTATTTTCACAATAACAGGAAAATGATAACAAAATTCGTTACAGTAGAACCATACATGTCTCTCTCTTTCACATTTGGCCTAGAGATACAGTAAAACAAACTTTTTGTACTTCCTGACCTGAAAATTAGACCAAACATGCACTTACAGGCAGGAATTTCAGAACCTAGGCCGGACGAGTGACATGTCTGATTTAACGCTAACATCACAATATTATAGCATAGCATGGAGGTGCCAAAAAAAAATTATTGGATAAGTTTTTCTTAAGGTTATCTCCTATCATTTACCTATTTTATTTCACAAACAAATGAGAAAGAAGTTTCCCAAATATACAAAATACAGCACAAGTCTCATGGCTTAATCCAGTAGGCAAAAACTTGCTCAAAGTCTGCAGTAAAGACGCTAGTACAACGTTGTTCGACATTGTTCTAGCATCTTTACTGCAGACTTTGAACAAGTTTGCCCACTGGGAAAAGAGTGTAAAAACATTTAATGTGATAGTGGTCAAATCCTACAACTTATGCTTTTTTACATTTTGTTTTTATTTCCCTGTGTTACACATTATAACCAACTTTTTAGTTACGTAACATGTTTTCACCTTATTTTTATACTTTGATGTACAATCTTTGAGAATGAAGTATCCATTTAGTATAAGTATAGAGAGAATGGTTCAATGATCAGCTGATTAATTTATTGTTCTCGACAAGGAAATTAATCAAGTTCAAGCTTGCCAAAACTCTATTTTGTAGAAACTATATTTTCATTCATTAAAGTGCTTTCGTTCTTGATGTGTTTCTAGTAAATTAGTTGGCAGAAATCATATGCTTCTCTTTTGTTAGCTACTATACTACCAATAGGGTAGGAGTAGGTAGGCCTCTGAATTCACATTGGCATTCCCCTGTGTAGAAGCATCTTTAAAGACTAATTTGCAGCCTGTTGGCTGCTCCGAATTTTCACTCTTTCCACTAATAAACCAAGACATATTTAAATGTTTTTGAAGAAATTATTTTCTTTAAAAAAAAATATACTTACCTTTAATGGTTTTGTATGGTTTTTTTCTATTTTGGCTAAATATCTTTGATATACACACTTCGTAGCTTCAGATATCGGACCGGGTGTTTCTCCATGCTGCTTTAATTTTTCCCGTAGTTCTTCGTTTGACAATGCAAGAATAGTTGGTGGAACTGTTATTATTGTTTCATTATCTTCCTCAGTAGCATTTAATTGGCTGACATCCTTCCAATCGTAATCAATCGTTACACCAGAGTAATCTAGCGTGCTCAGACGACGTTGGTTCATATCATTATTATCAGTTACCTCATTTTTTAAATTAACAATTTCAAAATATGCTGACTTATCAAATATTTTTGAAGGTGTTTCATTATTAAAACTACAGTGTTCACTATTCTCATTCTCTTCAACACCATTCTGTTCATTATTAAAACTACAATGTTCACTATTTTCATTCTCTTCAACATCATTCTGTTCATAGTAGTTTACAAGATGTGATACATTGTTTGTGCTACTATAATCAATTGTAACTTCACCTGCCAATTCTAATGTCCTACTAACAAGTGGAATATCTAATTTCGATTCATTATGAGACGCTTCGGACAGAAGATTTGATAGATTTCGTATTAATAAGTCATCATCACAAACATCTGATTGAGAATCTACTAAATCATCTAACTGTTCATTTAGAGATTTTGATCCGTCATTTGGCGGTTTCTCACTGTCTATACTTAGAGCTTGAAGTAATGGTGTTGGAATAAATAAATCTGAATCTCGACAATGGTCCGACGTTATTTTCTTTGAACTCTAAAAAACACAAACAATGATTGTTCCCAGTAAGCAAACAGTTGCTTAAAGTCAGCAGTAAACACAAAAACAATGTTGAAAACGTTGTTGTAGCATCTTTACTGTTGACTTTGAACAAGTTTTTCCCACTGGGTTATGAAATGCTGATTACAACTATGGTGGAGTATTTCTCAAAACATTTTCAGCCAAACGAATTGAAAATGTGCTGATAAATGTCACCTTATCAGCAGTTTTTCTAACATCTGCATATTCATGACGCTGTCATTTTACAGCTCAAAGTTTTGGGCTGACGCCTGCCCAAGTTATAATACCCATTGTGAGGGCTAAAACAAGACAAACCGAATGGAACTAAAGGAGTATTTTTATATATGTTTATATGTTTATATATGTCACAAAGGGATTAATTTAATTAATGTCAAACTAGTTAACTTAACGTGACAATAAACTTTTATAGTCCCTAAATGCAATTTAATGTTTTTTATAAAAGAAAATTGAAGAAGGAAGATATCCAAAATTAAAATGGATACTAAATTTACTAAAGTATCCCTTTACTGACGATAATCATGCCGAGTCGATGAAATCAAAAAAAACACACGCTGTCACCAAATTTTAAAATGGTAGCATTTTAGAAACATGGTCTATTAAAAAAAGTGGGTGACTGTCGAACTGCAAAGTGGTAGCAAATCATGAGTATTGTATACAAAAGAACACTTTGATAAAAAAAATTATCAATTATTTTTTAAAGACTAAAAGAAACTTCTGACATTGATATCCTGATTAAGATTATTCCAGACAAAATTGTTGTAGATTAAGTTTCCTTTTCAAAAATTGTTAATGGCAATCCACCCTATTATTTGTGTGAGTATATTCATCCGTTCCAGTTCTCCCATGCCCTATCTCGAAAAGGTTTTCTCAAATAAATTTTTGCACAAACTGATTATTATCAAAATTATATTTTCCCTATTGTGTGAATGCATGGAATAAACTTTCTTTGGCAGGCTAATTATACCTTTCTGGAATAATATAATAGCAGTATTTTCTTATACTGTTCTCATTAAAATCTAACAAAACGTTTTTGAATCATGCATAGACTTAGAACGCTTGCCATTTTTTCTTTCTTTTTCTAATCATTTTTCCCTCTCAAGGCTGAGGAAAAAGAGGGCACAATCTTCTCATGTCATGAGCAACCCTCTATTATCAGGGATATCATGGTCAGAATTCTGTGTAACTGGTCGCAGACTAGGTAGCCCAGCAACTCGCCAGAAAGGTGCGCCTGATTCAGAGTCCAACCCATGGAATACAAGTTGATCACCGAAATGATCTGCGGAATAAGCCCGCAGAAGTCGCCGAATAGTCTGCGGAACAGTCTGTGGAATAAGTCCGCGGAATAGACGTCTGCAAATACCTACCTCCTTAGCTTCGTTCTTAACTTGTTAACAACAAACGTTTGTTTATATGAAGTGTTTTGTTCTCTTTCATTTTTAAACTATGAAATAATTAACTGCCCTTGTGGGCCGACGGATTTGTGCTTCATAATAGTTGGCTATGTTAATTTACTTTTCAGTGTTACATGTTTACACCTTTTTTTTTTATAAACAAGGGTCAATATAAACAATTTCCCCAAAGAATGTAAACAATAGTAAACAATTGCCAGACATAAAAAAGAGGAGGGGAAATTTGTACCCAGATAAATAGTTAACAAAATGCTCTACAGCGTTTGTGTAGTCAAACAAATGGAGTCAGGAACACAAAATAAACGGCTTTTACTAAAAATTGAAATAATTATTTGAGGACACTTTTTAATTAATAAAAATGTTGACAGCAATTTGTAAATAATTATTTGAGGACACTTTACACTAAAACGAATACAGCTCCTTTGTAGAATGTGTTAAATTCCCGCAAATGATAAGTAAAAAAAGACTTGCCTGTGGTGCCCGCCTAGTATTCTTTTGATCATAACTTCTGAAAAACGGCTATTATGACTAGGCATATTTGGCCCTATCCTATAATTTATCTGGGATCATTTTGAAGAAAATTATTATTTTTTGGCTAAAAAAAAATGTTTTCAAAAAAAAAAAATCTTATTTTTGCTTAAAAAACATTTTGGTATATAGTTCTTAAAAAGAAAAAAAAATTCACCAAAAATTTTATTTGCAACAATATTTTTTTGGTCCTGATGACATCATCATAAGTGTTGACGCCACCAAAAAATGATTATGCTGAAGAGTTACTATTGTATTGAACTAACTTTCTAGATAGTTTCAATACTATAGCATGTTTCCATCAAAAGATGTGGAGGGCGGGAACAAAGTGCCTCCCCAAACATTCAGAGCCCCAAAAAGCCCATACTGAATAGGGTTAAAAATTGTTGCTTTTCTTTTATTGCGATGAATTCAACTGAGAAAAAAAATACGCTTTTTGACTCAACTGCAGAAACATTTCCCACAAAATGTTTATAATTGACATATCCGTGCTAATTAATTCCTGCAAAAATGTAAATTTTTTGTGGTATTTTCAAACCACAGAATTTTCTTCCTGCAAAAATCTTTGAGTGGTATGAAGGCAAGATTTAAACTTTAAACATTTTAGTTATAAACATAGTCTGAACTTTAAACGTTAATTATAATATATTATCAAAAGATTAAGAAGATATGAAAATAACACTATCTACAATCCCGGAAAATAATAGTGTAGACAAAGTGAAATTTTTGCAAAAAGTCAAAATTTCAACTTAGAGAAAAAGTCTATAATTTTGATTAGCAAAACGAATGGCACAGAAATTCAAATTTGTTCCAAAAGCCTGGGTACTAGGCTGCTAGGAACAACAGAATTCGCCGAATTTGTATGATATGATATACGTACAATGTATATACATACAATATGCAACGTATACAATATGCACGTAAAGGGACTGTTCTTGGTCTAGTATAATGCGTCCTCAAATAATTATTTACAAAGGAAGAGGAAGAAGCTTCTCCAACATGCAAAATGTCTGCCAAAAAAGGTTCATGGTCAAAGTCTCATAGAAAAAAATTCTCAAAGTCTCTACTTCTCCCTTATCATTTTAGCATGTTATTTTGGTGAATGTGGTCAAATCCTCCAATTTTGAAAAAATCCTTTTTTTCTCTCCGATACTCGGTTCCTAGTTGACAAAATTGAAAATAAAATTTTTATGTCAAAATTCCTTGAAAATAAGCTTCTTGGGTGAGTTCCTACAAAAACAAAAATGTTAATAACTTTAGTATTAATAATGCGATTAACTTCAAATTTGGACCAGACTTGTTTGAATTCTTTTCACAAATTTTTATGCCTTAAAAATTCCGATTTCCTTGACTTTGGAAAAATTCGGGTTTTTTCATCTTTGGATTTTCAGGTAAATTTTGTATGGTTTCGGTCGAAATTTTTTAAAAGCCAGAAGATATGTTAAAATATAAGCTCTTAACATTCAAAAACTAATGATCAAAAATGTCCTATTAGTTTTGAAATAATTCCTTAAACATTCATTTCCTTTTTAGTAAAAAAGTCCTTTTGTGTACTTGACTAAACAAACACTGTAGGGTATTAGCAATTAGTAAAAAAGACGATTTTTGTGTACCTGACTCCATTTTTCTGACTATACAAACACTGCATCATGAGTAATGACGTCCTTAGGGTAGTTTCTTTGCTCACTCAAAGCATTGTCCTATTTTAATGAACACAATTATTGCAGGAAATGTTTTTGTGGATGAACACCCCGGAACGGAAAATTTGCAGGAATTTATTTTTGCAATTAATAGTCAAAAAGAAGATTTTTAAACATTGAATAACCCCATAAAATCTGATATGCGTTCTTGTCTGGTATAGAGAACGAGAGGGAAAGAGAGAACTGGAGGGAGAAAAACCCCAAGAGTAAATTAAAAATGCGAGGAGAAAAAAAACAGTTCTGTATCGTGAATTCCAACCTCACCCAATTTCCGTTTTTATCTTCTGATTTTCTTAGATTTGCCTACTTAGATCGACTATTCTCTAGTCTAGTTCTCGGCAAGGAGCTTAGTTAAAAATGTTGACGTTGCACCTAAAGCCTGATTTCCACTTAATCTGGACGGGATCATTGTATCGGATCGCTTTAAAGAAATTTGAAAATCCAGAACGGATCATATGATCTTTTCAAATCTAATCCGGAATGACTTTTAGACTATGTTCACACTAGACTAGAGTCAGTTTCGGAAATATTGTTGGTATATCGGAATTTGACGATGCTAGTCTATGTACATCGGATAATATCTATTTCGGAATAACCCATTCCGTTTTTAAGTGTGGACACTTATCCAATGCTAAACCAGAATGATTTCATTTCACCACAACAAGAAAAACGAAATAATTACGTGGAGTGTATTGGACAGACTAGACGTAGTTTTATCAGAATTGATAGAAACGGAACGAAATCAGAACTGCGTAAATGCGGTACGGAAAGTTTGGGATGCGCATCTTGGCTAAAGTCTATACTAAATATTATCATTTTATATTACTTATTAGTCATAATAAATTTTATAAATTATTGACTCATTAATATACTTATGAACGATAGTTTTAACTTATTAATAAATTATTGAGACAATTACTGGTTTTGCTTTGAAACAAAGAAAAGTTGACTTTATCTGAAGATATTTAGAGAAATCTGCTAGCCAGAGACAAATGTCATATACAATAAACAAGAAAGCAAATTTCCTACTCGTTTTAGGAAAGGTATAACTTACATTATACATGGAAAGTATGCTAGTGCGGAGTCGCAAGTTGATGTGGGTAAGAAACTGATTGAATCTCTCGCTTACACTTCGCCATTTTTTCCACGCACTAGCCTACATTTATAGACCTAACTTTAAAAGGAAGATTTATTCATGTAGACTAAATACCCAAGTTTGGACACCGTGAACGACAAGAAAGAAAACACAGACGGTTTAAATGTATTTGTTTCTTACAGGATTCTACAGAAGTAGTAGGAGAAAAAACTTTTATTCCGCTGACTATTCCACGGACTGTTGAGCGGAATATTCTGCGGACTGTTCCATAAGCTTATTCCGCAGAACATTTCAGCGACTGACTTGGATTCCGTGAACTGGCTTCCAATTTAGGTGTACCATTTGCGACCGATTACATAGAATTCTAACCCTTATTTTCCCTTGATACTCTATCAACCCTATAACCCTGAAACATGGTTGAGACCACTTCACAGGAGGAACAGGTTGACGGCAATACCTCTAGTGATATGCCAGAAATTTGCGTCCAGGGGTGAGAAAGAACTGGGTACCTTTGGATTACTACTACTATTAGTCAACTACTCTACTAATGTAAGATTTTTTGCTAATTTTTTCGAAATATCATTTCCTAGGAACTTCTTTGGAAATCTCAAAATTTCATGTACATTTTCTCAAAAAACGGCTTTTAGTTTGTTATGATAACATCTGTTTAATATATCATACATTTTGCTTTTCAGAATAGTTCTTAGGGACGAAGAAACCAATCAATTGCAAGATCATTGATTCAGCACATTTCTGGTATAATCATAGACATTCAACGGAACGTAAGGAAGTCTTGTTTATTTTTAAAAATAGGAAACCAAGGTAAAAAACCAGAGCATTATAAAATCACAATAAGAGAAGTTATTTTTGAGCACATCTTTAAAAAAAACCCAGTGGTGGAAATAAGAGTGAATAATCACTGTGGAGGAGTGATATTTGAGCAAAAATTCCTCCTCCATAGTGAGTATTGACCTTCTTTCAACCACTGAAGCCTTTTCTTTATTTCAAGCACAAGTCATTTATTCTTGTAAGGTACTATCAAATTAAATGTATTGTATTATAACTTACCGATTTCTTTCTATGTGTTATAGATGATTGTTGTGGTAAAACATGTGGTGGAGTGCTCCAAACACTCCAAAACGTTTCATTAATATCGGAATGATCAGAAATTTTATGAGCACATAAGTCGTCTGATACATCACCAATATATCCAGTTGAAGTGAGACCAATTTCTACATAAAAAAGTAATATTGTGTTTTTATGCTAGCGGGAAATTAGACCAGCCTTATAGTCATGTTGCATTTGAGAGTAAGCTTATCTGTAACCCGTGCTTCTGACAAAGCTCAAAGAAGTGACACGAGTAGTAACATGTATTTCATCAGTGAAATTTGAGGTATACAAATAAATCACTAATAATTGATCCCAAACACCAAAATGTTCTTGCAACCGATTAAGATGTTTTTTGCCCAGGGTAACCAACAAAACAAAAGCCATAACATAACCAAAAGAAATCAAATACAAAACGACAAAAATATTTCAGAAATAAAGGCAATTTTAAATTTTGTTGTGATACACCATTCCACTTTAATATTTCATTTTACTAGCAGCAGATTGAGTCCAGATCTGACCAGATAATACTGACAATCGGTTTTTCGCAACCTATGTATATAATTTTTTCTTTTTCTGGTTAGACTAAAATTAGACTATAAAATTAGAACACTTAGGCAACGTCTACTGGCACCATTTCTAAAATGGTATCACAGTAATGACACTTTTCTAGGCAGAATACTACTAAGCTGGTGAACGGTATCCGACTCGTTCGAGTACGTAACTTTGCCGACCACCAGCGCTAGAAACGTTGTTGTGACATGTAGAATGTTTAAGTCATGCTAATGCTAATCTCTGATAATGGAAAACTATATTCTAAACATTATGGAGAGTTTAAAAATCTCCATGAGGTGTTTAGAATCCACATTTGACTTCTATCGTGGCTCCCTGATATATTTGATCTTTGTATTATTATCTTTCTAATTTCGAGTCACTTATCCGGTCTGCAAAGTTTCATTCACCAACCAGTAAATGTAAAACAGAACTTGTGCAGATAACGAAGATGAAAAGTTGGATAAAATCGATAGAAAATAATGCATATTTTTTTATTTATTGCCTTACGAATAATGTTTTGATACATCTGAAATTTGTATTGTAATCTCTCTAATTTCGAGTCACTTATCCGGTCTGCAAAGTTTCATTCACCAACCAGTAAATGTAAACAGAACTTGTGCAGATAACGAAGATAAAAGGATGGATAAAATCAAGAGAAAATAATGTATATTTTTTATTTATTGCTTTACAAATAATGTTTTGTTTTTGGATAACATTGAAAGCACTTTTAATGAATAATTTTGGCGAAGTATACCTCATAATTAAGTTAAGTCAGGTTATACGTACGTGCTAAAAATACCTTCTTTCTGTGTAATATCTATTGAAAAATCTCACCTGGATATTCACTATCAAAAGTATATATCAGTCACAACTTAAAAAAAATAGGAAAAAAGTTAAACTGGCCTACTTTGTTAAAAAAAGCATTTCTCAAATTATTGGTTTGTTCATACCAATAAACAAATCAAATACAAGCATGTTGACATGATTGTATTCACAGTGTGGAAATAATCACTAAATATCATGCCTCTGAATTCACGACGGCATTTTCCTAGTGTCTCCAAAGATGCTCCTCCATAGAGTAATGCGAACGTGAATTTAGGGACCTAAAACATAATAAACTCACTACTCTGCAGTGTGTCGTCTTCTTTATCATCACATTTGCTATCACTAGTAAGACGAACATCTTCTAATAACGTAGATGACGCTATATGCGAACAACTTCCACTAACTAAAACACTTTGATCAAAATTATCACTACAACTTCTAAATAA
>JAULBZ010008945.1:0-10364 GCA_032360805.1 Neoturris breviconis | reverse complement strand
GTTGAGGGTGGGGGGGGGGGAAGGGGGGTTGAAACTGAGGAACCCCCAAAAGGCTCAGTATTAAGCTTCAAATCATCATCGAATCATATCAGGGTCATAATAATGTTTAAGTGGAAAATCCTTTGTAAACTATCAATTCATTGTTTTGACATGACTTGTGTCCCGGTATTGCTTGCAGCATAAAATTTGGTGAAGTTACTTGAACTCATAACACAAATTGCTCTGCCAATAGTACTAACAGTAAATATGGTGACAAATACAAGGCCAGTGTTCAAAGTCACAGTAAAGACACTAGAACAACGTCAACTCATTATACTCCGGGCTATGTGTGTCATTCTAACTGTCAGTAAAAATCTCTGCAAATATTTTGTTTTATCTAAAGCCACAAAATCTGTTACAATACTGGAAATAAGGGCAAATAATCGCTGGAGGAGTGAATTTTAAGCATAGTTTCAGGATACAAATCCTATGTACAAACATCCATCCTCCTCAGTGAAGAGTGTTCTCATTGAGCAAAAACTTGTTCAAAGTCGCTTTGTTTTAGCATCTTTACTGCTGACTTTGAACAAGTGTTTGCCAACTAGAAGCCTGAAGTTATGCTTAAACTTTACTCCTCCACAGTGATGATTTGCTCTTATTTTCAGTACTACTGATAGCACCTTCAAAAAAAATAAAAACGTCTTCCTGTACCTTAAACTGATAAATGTTTGTGTGGATTTATTTTTCCAAAGGTCTTTTCGGTTGCATTTTGCAACTAATTATTTTTGCGAATATTAGTTTCTCTGAAAAAACATGTGTGGATTTGCAGATTTAAGATTCAAAATAAGAAAATAATACTTCCTGTAACAAAACAACAACTTTCTTTAAAGAAAAGCCTAAACACAGGTCTTAAATTTTCCGTGAATTTATTTTTGCGAATTGAAACAGTGTCATACTTTATATTTCAGGTTCTGTCATCAGCTATCAAAACTGGTTTAGGGAATAAAAATCAAAAAATAGTTTATCGCATAAATGCACCATTGAATCGTATTACACCTAGTGGTGTATCATGTGTGATATGGGTCCACCCTACTACATCTTCAAAAACTGGCGAATGGTCTACATCAAATTGTCAAGTAAAAAGTGAAACAAAAACCTATGTTGAATGTGAATGTAATCATTTATCTGAGTATGCTGTGCTAGCTGGGAGTGATGATCGTACTGGATATGAAATATACTTTTATGTGGCATGCTTTATAACAATAGTACGCTTTCATTTATTCATTCATTCTTTATTCGTTCACGAAGTTACAAATTTGAAAATTCAAAGTACTGAAAGTTTCTTATTTTGGGCACTAAAAAATGAGGTTTTTAATTCTAAAAGTTTCTTAAAATGTTTCTTATTTTTTCAGGCTTGAAATGGTCAATCTTAATTCGAACACATTTTTTTTTCCGGTTCGAAGATTTGTCTAATGTATATTCGACTCTCTAACGCAGTGCTTTATTTATGTTATTTGTGAAGGGCTAAACTTACACATTAGTACTTTAATTTATTCAAGTCTGACAGAAAATATTTGTTGTACTAAAAAGTTTCTTAATTTTTCATGATCCTAGATGAAAGTTTCTTACAGAGTTTCATACAACGCTATGTTCATGATCTTGCAATGGATTGGTTGTTTAGTAGGAAGAAACCAATCCATTACAAGATCATGGACTCAATACTCTTCTCTGCAAATTTTATTTGTGAGACGCTTCCTAAGCTATATTTGATTAAATTCAACATATAAGAACTACGCAGAAGGGTGTTAGGTCAATGAGCTCGCAATGAATCCGTCGCAAGACTCTATTAAGTAGTTTTTATGAGAAGAAGACAACCAGTTGTAAGATCGTTAATTTAAATATGTTACAAAATTCAAAGATTATTTGACTCAATACTGTTGATTGATTAGAGCCATTTATTTATTTTATCATCTGGATAAGTGAGTTTATTGATATATTGTTTTTTGTAGGGAGCATGTTTTCTTGCTTTGCTTACTCATCATTGTTGTGCCATGGAGAAGACATTCTCGTCAAATTTACTCATGCATATATTCTTCTCTGTTATGATCTCTAATGTAAGTTTTAAACATCAAAGGTGAAGAAAAGTATTGAGTCATCGATCTTGTAACTGATTGGTTTATTCCTACCAAAGAAACCAATCAATTATGAGTCTGTTGACATTGCACCCTTCTTCACAGTAGTTATTATTGACGTACTTCTTATTTATAGTAGTAATTTACTCGTCTGTATAGATTATGAAAGCCTACACCCAGTGGGCAAAAACCTGTTCAAAGTCCGCAGTAAAGACGCTAGAACAATGTCGTTTGACGTTATTCTAGCATCTTTACTACTGACTTTGAACAGGTCGTTCGACGCATCTTTACTAGCTACTGACTTTGCCTACTGGGCAGTTCGTATTATGATGCATGATTTATATGCAGTGGTCGAAGTATAAGAGTAAGTAATCACTGTGGAGGAGTCGTATTTAATCAAAGTTTCAGGCTACAAAGCTTGAAACTATACTCAGGAATCCCTCCTCCACAGTGGCAATTTACTCTCATTTCAAACATTGAAATTTATTTTTTTGTTTTTCAGATACTCTTTGCTACTGGTGCATACACAAGTGCAGATTTACTTGATCATCGTACTCGATGTGGTGTTTTAGCGATATTTATACATTATTTCTTTCTTACACAATTCACGAATATGTTTGTTCAGGTATGTTGAAAACTTTTACTACTGATTGGTTTAGTTTAACGAATCAACCAATCGATTGCAAGATGCTTATTTCAACCTCTAATTATCACCCACATTTCAAATATCTGCGATGAAGAGTACTCAGTAACGACATCCAAGCTTTTTAACTCAGTGGGAGAAACCTGTTCAAAGTCAGTAGAATAACGTTAAAAACTTTGTTCTAACTTCTTTACTGCGAACTTTGAACATTGTTCAAAAGTGAGGTGTCTGCCAAAATTCTGCACAATGTTTTATTACTTCAGACTATGTAATTTGATAGAACATCTAATTCTACTAATTCTTGCTATATTACAAATCAGAGCATTCTTATTTTATGCTGATTGCCAGCATATTTGAATCTCTATGTTCGAATTATAACATTTTTTACGCATTCCGTGGTTTTCATGTTTACTTAAATGCTAAACTATTATCTTTGATTAAGTTCGTCAAATGAAACCGAACTAAAACTTGCATTATGTGGTTCCTTGTTTATCTTATTTGTTTATTCTAGTCTTGTAATTTGTGGCGTATATTGATTATGAACGATGAACACAGCGATAGAAAATACATATCTTTCTTTTTGCTTGGTTGGGGTAAGTTGATCTTCTCTTAAGGCAGGTGACGTCGCTTTCAACCAATGCAATGGCTCCATTTAGAATTCGAACGAACGAATCCTTTGTGAGGTCGTTGATACAACTGTAGTCTTGTTCAAAGTCATCAGTCTTCGACGTTGTTCTAGCGTCTTTACTTACTGCGAACTTTGAACACTTAGCGGGTACTTGATTAGCGGACATGAGGGGAATGTCTACTGCGGACTTAAACTGATTGAGTTCTTCATAACGATTGCATGCACACCCTAGTATCATTTTGTATATGCACTCTTAGATTTCACCCGATTTTAAATACATTGATTATATGCACCCTTAGATTTCATCCGATTTTAAATACATTGGTTATATGCACCCTTAGATTTCATCCGTTTTTAAATACATTGGTTATATGCACCCTTAGATTTCATCCGATTTTAAATACATTGGTTATATGCACCCTTAGATTTCACCCGATTTTAAATACATTGGTTATATGTACCTCTAGTATCTACCCGGTTTTTAATAGATTGGATATATGTATCACCATGTCTTTTTATAGGCTTACCTGTGATCATTATAGTAGCGTATATATTTATAACATATGCTGTATGGGATTGGGAGTTCATTATGATGTATGCTGACGTTCATGGCAATGGTGATATGTAAGAAAAAGTGCTTTTTTTCTCTGCAAAGAAGAGTTTTATGTAAACAAGTTTGCAAACGATTGGCTGCTTGGTTAGATGCAATCAATTGCCATCTTGTTAACTCGTTGTTCTTCTTTGCAAGGAATCTTCTTTATTTTAAGTCGATTTGTTCAGCAAAATTCGATTACTACCTCACCATATTGTTTCCCACCATTCAAACACTTGCATTGGACACCATATTGTTTCCCACCATTCAAACACTTGCATTGGATACTATATTGTTTCCCACCATTCAAACACTTGCATTGGACACTTCCCTAAAAAATATATACACGTTATTATTATAAGCCTTGATGTTCTACCTTTTTAAGGCTTAAAATGTTCTTAACATGTTCTTAACAAAATGGCTTAAAGCCTTAAAATGTTCTTAGCATATTCTTAATTTTTAGCTTATTTAAGCCTTATGTTCTTATAAAACTAAATGCGCGTATTATTTTAAGGTATCTTTCGGATGCATCATGGGCCTTACCCTATTTCAACTAAGTTTTTGGCTAAAGTCTTTTCCGGGGGAAGGGGGCTCCATAACTCTTGAACGACAAGTAACATAGCAATGAAACTTGGCAGGCTAGTAGTATATCATAAAAGGAACAATTTGGAAAAAAATTGATGACGTCGGCATTTTTGAATGAGTTATGTTGTTAGAATTACGATTAAAAGAGTTCTGGACAATTTCCATTCTGATTTCGGTTTTAGACACCCTAACCCTAACCGTGTTGCTCTTTAACATTCTTTCCAGTTTTTTACAAAAGCATTGCCAAATACCAAAATTATCGGATTACTATCGGATAAATTATTTTAAAATTTCAAAAAGTCGGAAACCGGGTTAGTCATGTGACGAAAAATTTCAGAAACCTTTCTTTCAAGATTTTAAGTAGCTTAACTAAGTTTCATGTTATAAGCGTTATTCAAACAAAAGTTATTGCAAAATAATGAATCGTTGATATATGTGGAATTTCCCACAGTAGAAATAGGTGGTCTCAGCTTATGACTATATTTCGCTGACGTAATCAAGCTGTGATTTTCACAATTTGTGTGTTATAGATAGTTGGAAAATGCCACAAACTTTCAATGCTATTTGTTTAGTAATTCAGAGATTATTAAAAAAGTGACAGAGGGGGAGGGGGGGAGGGGTTGAAATAGGGTTAACATGACTCGTCAAGCTCGTAAAAATTTTGTTTGAATTATTTTTTGTGGATTTTCAAATTTTAGTGTTTCGTTTTATGTTCCTTGCTTCTTTTTCAACATAATTCTACTTGCAACGTACACTTTTTCAAATATTCGAACTTTAAGTCATAACGTGACGAAAACTGTCATATTCGACAATTCATCCACATACGGGTACAACAATAAACTGTTTATGTTATTCTCCGTATTCGGTTGTATTTCACACTGTGCAGATGAGTTGGCAGATCATTGATCTACACAGTACAAACGTCTACTGGTTACAGTTCCAGGCTAAATGACCAATGAGATTTGTAATGGGGCTAGTCTCAAGTAAGAGAAGAATGCCAGTCAACAATCTTGCCATTAACTTTTTTGCTGTGTCAGCACATAGTAATAAAAGTCAGAATCATGTCAGATGGACATCTTGATAGATCAAAGTAGAATATAAATTGCAGTGAACAACTTTGAATTTATTAAATGATAGAAACAGACACAATATAGCTTCTAACAAAATAAGATATTTTATTATGCACAAGCTCGTAAAATTGTTTTTAAGAATCATGTCGGATGGACGAGATATAAATTCAATCTTTTTAGAAAATAACCAATTGATTATAAGCTCATTTGCGTATCATTCTCCTTCTTATATGTTTCTCTACATACAGGTGTTTCATTTCGCATTCATACGCATCGTTTTCTGTGGCTGTTATCCCTGTGTTACTTATCATACTGGCAATGTGCGTTGTTTTCGTGCAAGCGTATCAAGTTACGCCGCAATGGAAGTATTATGATGATATCTTTCGTGGCAGATATAATATTAAAGGTAAGCATGAAATACTGCTGAGTGTGGACCATATATGACAATACACAGTGTGAGACCGTATTCGGTGGGCTTATATGACAACACACAGTGGGAGACCGTATTCGGTGGGCTTATATGACAATACACAGTGTGAGACCGTACTCGGTGGGCATATATGACAATACGCAGTGTGAGGCCGTATTCGGTGGGCGTATATGACAATACACAGTATGAGGCCGTATTCGGTGGGCTTATATGACAATTATAGCGCGGGACCGTATTCGGTGGTCTTTTGTGCGGCGGTAGCCTATGACATAAACCTTCGTTAATTTAACACAGTCTAGTCAAATTCTCAATATTAGTTTAGCTTCTCTCTCAGTCTGTGAGTTCATTAACCAAATAATTTAACCAATCATTTAAGTCAAATTTTTTTATTCCGAATATAAGCCCCCCGCCGAGTATAACCTCTCCCCGCGTTATAAATATCTAGCAAAATGAGGTATGCCCTCTCTAATGCGGGTAGTAACAGCTAAGGTACGCCCTCTCTAATGCGGGTAGTAACAGCTAAGGTACGCCCTCTCTAATGCGGGTAGTAACAGCTAAGGTACGCTCTCTCTCATGTAATCACAGCTGAGTTACTTAAGATGGATTTCCACTAGGCGAAAACAACGGTGCGAAAGGCAATAGAATGCATTCCAATAGTAGAAATCAGCGTCACATGATGCATTACGTCAATTCCTACTAATGTCTTCTTTATTACACGGTTGATATATTTTTGTTTAGAAGTACGCCATGTAATGGTCTTATTTGGTTTAATAACGATAAGCTGGTTATTTGCTGGTCTTCATTTAACATATGGTTATTTATGGATGATAATAACATTCACTTTATTTAATGTGTTCCTTGTAAGTATCACCCTCGTCACGAGCGTTCATGCAAAATAATATCTATTTACTCTTCCAGTTCATTAAAATACTGCGTAGAAGTGAACTAGTCAACGTTCTTTCAGTTGATTGGTTTCTTCGTAACGAAGAACCAACCAATGGCAAACTATCTATCTTTGAAACAAGTAGTTTGATGAGTAATACTTAGTCGATTAGGATCTACAATCATGGATCGTGGTTATATATTGTGATCTTTACTATTAGTTTTTTAAAGTTGATATTCGTACGAATGCTGAAAGAAGGCATTCTATAGGTAGAAATGGATGTCACGTGTCATGTATCTTCTCCTGGTAACCAATTTTTGGACACTTCCTACTAAATAGATACCGTAATGGTTCGATTAAAGGCCGGGGGCGTTTATTAAATATTTTCATTTGCAGAAGCGGCGTTTAAAAGAAGGGGGCGTTTTTTATAAAAAAAATATAAGAATTGCGAATTGTTATTACAGCAGTAAAAAAAACAAAATACAAACAAAAAGTATGATGGTTTCAACAAAAAATATTCAACAGTTAATAATGACAATTTCCTCATCTATATCGTCTTCATCGATGATATTAAGTTGTGGTGCCGCGTCAGCGATATTATTTTCGGAAATTTAGAACAGGTTCAAATCAAGTTCCTTATTTTGGAGCAGCATCATCTGGTTTTTTAAAAGATTTGATCCTGCTTCAGTTTCATAAGGCTGCTACGTAAGCATTGCTGCTGTTTCAAATGAATGCCCTTTTTAAGAGGGGGGGAGGGGGGGGGGGTTAAAAGAGGGAGACGTTTGAAAGGATGGGGCGATGCATTACTGCGATGCACTACGGTACACACCATAATGAATGAGCCAATCAATGAGCATTTCGTTAAGGTAACACCCTTCTTTTTTTAGGGTTTATACATACTTATCGTGTATGCGATCTTACGAAATCAAATGAGATCTGTCTTCAAAGGTAAATATGAAATTCAACAACCAATTGATCGAATAGAGTTACCAAACGTGATGTATGGTCCAACTGATTCTTTGAAAAGGACAAAGGTGGCTTATAATGATCAAGTAGATATGGTATGTGACTTTTAGTCTCATTAATATAATATTGTAAATCTTCGAATAAGGCTTCGGGAGCTATTTAGCAGGGTTTTATTAGGGGACTAGAGTGGAAAAGAGCGAATACGGCTGATTGACTTCTTATTGATGAAGTTAAAACATAAAAAATGGAAACAAATTTTTTACAAATTATATTTACATCCTGTATAAACTCATCATCTGTCGTGGAGGATCAGTGGATATGCAAGCTTAAATGTCATCATCTGTCGTGGAGGATCAGTGGATATGCAAGCTTAAATAGAGGATTTGCAGCACATGACTCTTTTTGTAAAGTGTCTCTTGTTTTCTCTTGATGCTCATACGTATTCGTGTCTTCGAGTACTGTAGTTATTGATAGATATAGCTGCTCTGTGCACAACCCCAGCGTTTCTATGTGATTTTTAAAACATACAAGTAACAAGTCTTAGTTTACATTAAGGTTTTTAAAAACATACAAGTAATAGGTCTTAGTTTACATCAAGGTTTTTAAAACATACAAGTAACAAGTCTTAGTTTACATCAAGGTTTACATGCTGTATGTTTCATTCTTTAGAATGAATGGAGTGATGTAAACATATCACGGTTATCACCACATCCAAATCTTCGTACAGCTACACCACTTTCTCAAATCAGTAAAATTAATTACAACACACCAACAACATTTCGTCGTCAAGGCAACAATAATGAAAGTTATGACGATGATGGAGATATTGAATCTGGAGATTTTGATGATTTGGTCTTTGCGTTAAAATCAGGGGGTAAATATACGCCAACTATGGATGAAGAACTTGTTGCAAATGATCATAGAGGTGATGATGATTTACCACCGGCTTCTTCAGCATCTGAACAGTATGCGATTAGGAGAATAAAAATGGGCGATACTCATCTATAACATCGGTTAGAGCAGATTTTTTTTAAAAAAAATAATATTCTACTAACAAAAAATACAGCAACCTTCTCCCCATGCTTCTTACGTGTATCAAGTTTATAGTGGGAGATTAAACCCGGGAGAGAGGTTGCTCTTTATTAATAGTTAATATTTTTACTTGTATATATTATATATAATTGAATTTTAACTTTTTATCGATCTTACCAGTATCGCAGGTTCCTGATGGGCGTGCAACACCAACGGCATTAACGCCTTATATCAACTGATGATAGCAGGCAGTATTAGCGCTCCTTATCATTAGGTGATAACAGACAGCATTACCGTAATGCATCGATTAAACGCCCGGGCGCTTATTTAATTTTCGAGCCTTAAGCTGGGGCGTTTATTCGAGGGGAAGGACGCTTATTCAATCGACAAAACTTAAGGTGTTTAAAAAAAATCGGAAAATAGAATAAACACCACAATGATATGCTCGTATTATACTGTTTCTTCTTTCCTTAATCATTATCTACATCTTCATCATCTGAATTCTCATCTAACAGCAAAAAACTATATATGGATTTTCGTTTTCACTAAAAAATGTTTTAAAAAATGATTTAATTTTGAATTTCTAGAGGGGGACGCTCATTTGAGGAGGCGCTTATTGAAATTTGTGCGAAAAGAGGGGGGGCGCTTAATCGAGGCATTACGACATGCGTTTCCTGCCTATTTTTCTTCTGTTGAGTATTTTTAGAATTCCTAAGATTTACAACATAATGATAAATATCTCACATGGATTATTTACGTCTTGCAATAGAATCTTATATAAACGTGGGAAAGTACGCAATATGGAATGATGACTGCTATGATCTAATCCGATCATGAAATTATAAACCGATTGGGTTGGCGATATTTTTGATTTTTGTGTCTCTGGTGAAATATGCTAAATTTAAAGCCATTGATATTACAAAAGTAACATTCCAGAAAGAAGGAATAAATTAAGAATTTATTTTGACCAATAACACTTTAGAAAAAGTCTGAAAAAATTAACCCAAACTTATTTGTGTAGTATTGGCAGAGGAAGGTGACAAACCACCCCCTTACATTGTGTTGTATTCCGTCCCCCTGCAGTGATGTATTTGGTCCCCCTTTCCTTAAGCCATGTTAAGCCATATATAAATATTCTTGGAAATAGAATATAATTCAAAACATTAGTGACAACCAGGCATTCAAAAGATTATTTGTTACGCATGTGAAATCAAACGGAAACCATAGACAGATCACCACGTCTATAACCCGATCAATAACTGGATCTCCATCATGATATGAGAAGCAATAAAAATGATATTAAAGGTACACAATCACCTTTTTGGTCAAATGTTCAATTTCTATGTCAAAATGTCAAGAAGTGGCAATACAAGCAATTCTTTTCTCTGAAAACAGGAAATGTTTGTCAAACAAGATGGCTGCCA
>JAULBZ010008944.1:0-10364 GCA_032360805.1 Neoturris breviconis | reverse complement strand
TAAATTATCAATTATTAATTTTATAAACATAATGGTAGAGAAACATTTCCAGGATCCGTAGAAGTTTTGGGAAGGTTAGCACTTTGATGGGGGTAATATTCAAAATAGTGGCCCTCATAAAAAATAAGAAGCATTAATACCATTGGATGCAGAATTTGAAGCTTTCTTATTATTATGCTTATGTTATAAAAATGACTTATTGTCAAGTTTAAAAAATATGGATACTAGCAGCCAGTGTACGTTTGAAATCTGACGAATCAAACTAAGATTTGAACAACTGCATTGTAGAACTTAATTGCAATCCTTTTGACATGTCAAAACCAACTCCCCGTTCTCTTCAATCTGGAGAAATAGCTTCTAGTGATGGTAAAATGTTAATAGAAACCTTTTAGTATGTTTTCAGACAATACCAGTCGATGAAAGGTACAAGACTAATCTGCCGCTATGCGAAGAGCACAATTCACATGCAATAAATGATTGCTTCAATTGTAAGAATACGTCTGACAGCATTTGCTGCATAAACATTGAAGACAAGTTTCATGAACATGATGCACTTTATGACTTGTTGTTGTCGACACAACTCAATAAGATACAATAGTACTTTACTATCGCTAACTCCAGGGTTTGTGTAACAGGCAATTGGTTAGGGACTAGTCGATTAGTTAATTTCACGTTATTTTTAACACGTATTTTAGCTTTTTAGGTTTAATATTATTGTTGATTTCGTAAAAGTTAATAAGCGGAGGAAAAACCTGTTCTGTTATGTGGCAGTCTTTATGTTCTTATTTCTACACCATTTAAATATTTTTCTTCCAAAACTATTTCGCTTTTCCATTATTCCAAACTCAGATTGTTATTAATTTGTGTTGTTTGAGCCTCAGTGTTCTTATAAAGTATGTTCTGATGGAAAAAAGTGCAGACGAAGATCGAGTAGGTACACATATATCATCACATATATCATCAAGCTAGCTGTTTCTATAAAAATTTGAAATAGGATGTCAAAGATAAAGAGAAAATGCAATAAAGCCGCAATACGTATGATATATTGGAGTTTACTCTTCACTGAGGGTCACAACAAAGATTGCATAGAATAGATAGTAGACTCCATAGTATCCATCATACAAATGCATAGAAAGCTATTTTATAATGTGGATGTATGTAACTAAAATCATTTACTATGTCAAGATCATATACATTCGTCCAATAATTAGAGGCATCCACTTTTTGGAGTGTGAGCCAATGTTTGCGAAGCAAAATTGCTGTGCGTGGAGCTCCTTTGGCAGCAATCGCGAGGGAATTCCTATTAGTTCAGTGTAAAAATGTGTCTACCATTTTGAGAACACCTTTGTCTGACTAATTTTCGTATTTTAACTCGATTATCTCGCATTCACCAGTTTGTTTGGATGATCGTGTTTTATTATTATTTATTATTATTATAATGATAATACTCGTGTCATTAAACACGATTTCTTTCATAGAAATATTATTGACAAATAAATGTTTTAAACTATTCAAATAAAAAAAATATAATAGTTTTGCACGGACGAAATGTAAATTTCTATTGTTTTAATAACATTGTTATAAAGTTTATTTAAAAGTTTTGTTTTTAACAAAGAGATATTTCTATATTTCTATAATATATAACGTATTACACAAAACCTCAATCTTCTTCAGATAATGAAGGAAGATGATGATAATAACGTTGACTTATATATGGAGCCCAATGTATCACTCAGTCAATATAACTCGCTGAAACGAAATATATCGTTCTTCGAAAATAATTGTGTATTTGTATTCTCGAAAGGAAAAAAGAAAATATTTTTTGGTTGACAAAGAAATAAGGAGATAATTTTAAAAATTAAAAGTAATTTTGTCTTTCCTCAGCACTAAAAACAACTTTTGAATACATCTAAATATAATCCTCTAAAATAAGTCTTGATGAGACGTCTAAAACACGTTTTCAAGATGTCCTTAGATGTTTAAAATATACGTCTTTTGTTGACATCTTTTAATCGTCTATATTGTGACGTCTTCTAAACGGACAAATCAGACTATATTAAGACGTCTTCAAGACCGAGATATCTAGCCTAGTATACTAAGCTCTATTTTTCTTTCTTTCTTTTATTCTCTTCCAATGTTGATATTTTAAAGATTTGAGAAAAAACATTGGTTTTTCACAATGTAAACTATAATCTCAAGCGAAAGATTATAACGTAAAGAAAGAAAATGAATAAAGAAAGCAAAGAGACGGGAATTGTTGGCTACGAAATATCCGATAGGCGACAGAAAATATACGTGTTTCATACATTGGGCTCCATATGAAGAGGCCCTAAAGACCTTATTCATACTGTTAAGTCCTATGTCAGGGGACTAAATTCTTCTTGCACCGTTGCTAGTCTGTTGGGGTTCTTTCCTTTGTTGTTTGCATGTGGTCCTTGTCTGGTGCCTTGGGCTCTATTGCCTTTCCTTTGCCAATTTGACTCTGCCGGGGATCTCTCCTTGCATTTCGTCCTTGCCTGGTGCCTTGGGTTCTGATGCCTTTCCTTTGCCCATTTGCCTGTTCCTTTCTTCTGCCGGGATCTTTCCTTTGCCTATGGTCCTTATCTGGTGCCTTGGTTATATTGCCTTTCCTATGCCTATTCCTCAGTCCGGTCCTGCCTGTTTCCTGTGTTCCTCTGCCGAATTGCCTATGGTCCGTATCTGGTGCCTTGGTTCTGTTGCCTTTTCCTATGCCTATTCCTCAGTCCGACCCTGCCTGTTGCCTGTGTCTGAAAATTTCGCTTGCGAACATAGTGGTACACCCACGCTTCGCAATCCTTAAATTACTGGTTTAGAAAAAGAGACATGTTTCAATAAACATGAAGATTTATTCCACATGAAGTAAAATACGGCCGAATTGGTAGGCGGAAAGATTCTTGATTTTTCTCAAAAAACCCGATAAGTAGGACAATTTCAACTAGTCTCACTTATCCGGTCACTTATCCGGTCTCACTTATTCGACTCGCTTAAGTGTGACCTCCGCTAAGTGGAACAGCTTTATTGTCCCTCTTGCGTGTCCCACTTAACGGGGTCCTACTGTACATACGTGTATCTTCAAGAGTAAAAAGTTAACTTACGCATGGTTTACTAGGTTCTGTGACTTTTGAAAGAGTTAACCAATGCCTAAGATATATAATATTAATATAGGAAATACTTCTATAGACGATATGCACGAAAGCTTGATTGTTTTTTGCGTTTTTTAGAACTGAGATTACCACTTGGAAGCTGTCTCCCTAAAAAAAAAAGATTAGTAAAGAGTTTAATTGAGATTGGAAAATCCGACAGTAAAATATGCAGTAAAATATGCAGTAAAATATGCAGTAAAACCTCTTTTCGCCAACATTGTATTGAGATGGTTTCATATCCGATGATGAATTCTTTAAATTTACACTTTTTTCTTGCAAACACATGCTTGCAAACACATTTCTTGTAAACACATTCCTACCGCTTGCAGATGACATGTCACCTATTGTTAAAGTTCAACATTTAAAGTTAACTAGGTGACGCCCTTTTGTCGTTATTTTTTCACTGGCTACTCAATAATCAAACAACAAAACATTCATTTTGATAAAACACAAATGGAACTACCTGCGTGAAGATCTTCATTTTATTCCAAGTTATAATAACAGCTCTATCAATATCATCAACTGTAATATTTTCATTCTGAAATGATAGATTGATCTCATTTGCCATTTTGGTAAAATCAGCATCATTTTCTGTATTCATCTTTAGCTGATATTTTACTTCTCCAGATGTATAAGGAAACCAATATGGAGCAATATATCTTAAACCTGCTGGGTTCAGTGGAGCTGATTCTGGTAGTTCTTCATCTGTTCCGATACCGATAACTCCATGACGATAAATCTATAATTAGCATTTTGTGGAGTTCATCATTCGATTTATTTTCATCAAAGTTTATGTATAGGTTAAAAATAAACGGGGAAGAGTACCGACCCGACAGACACTCGTTATAACAGCTAAGATGAGTTTACTGTATCAATTCATTCTGATCATTAGGTTAGAAACGCTATATACCTTTTCATTGCAACAATGCAATAACTTCCTTGACTTAAGTCACGGCACACAAAGGTAGTTATTGCATTGCAACAAGTTCTACTTTGAGCCACAAATGTCTCGTTTTCATTGTTTTATGAATTATAGTTCATCATCAGAGTAACAATTTTTCGTAAATATATTTTTGCTTAATGGCTTAAGGAAGCACTTTTTTGATGGCGCCATCATATGCTTTTTTTAATTCGTTTTTTTTTCAAAAAACGTGTATTTTTCAAAGTGCAATTGGAGCAATTCTGTTTCGAACTTTTAAGTTCTGTCACCGGGTTTTGAATGCCAAGGAATTGTATTTTTACAAAGCTTCCTATTTTTAATTTTCTTTCACCAAAACCATGTAAAATCGGGATATTTAGGCCATAATTTGAAGTTAATTGCGTTAATTATACTAAAGTTGTTCACATTTTCGATTTTGTAGGAACTGACTGCTTATTTTCATTGAATTTTGACATATAAAATGCGATTAAAAACGTTCTAGACAACATTTTTCGGTTCTGTTTTCGGATATTAGGAGATAATCAATGCCTTCTTAACTTACTTTACGGGTTTTATAAAATTCGAACAGAAAGAGGGTCAAATAAACGTTTAAAAATAAATAAATAAAATAAAAATTCCGTGTTCGCAATGTCTCTCTCCAATGAGCACCCCTCTAAAATCGTAAAAATGTAATAAACTCCCCCGGAGTGTTTATTATTTACGGTAGGCGCATGCCTCATATATCTTGGGGCTTTAATTTTGGTTAATAAATCTTGAATTCGGAGAAAAAAGTAATATTTTTCTTCTCATTAAAGTTAAAGTATCTAAAATGAGAAACATGTGGCTAATACATCGTCGAAAACCTTTACGGGCGTGATAGTAAACTAAGTGGTAGTAACTGTACTGCTGATGTAACTGTTCTCACAAAAATAAGTAAGTAAGTAAGTAAGTGCGTGTGTCTTTGCCCCCAGGGATGGATAGACCATTCACACAAAACATTAAAAACAAGGCGCTGATCAACCTCGTTCCCAGGGCTTCTTGCCTTTTCGAAACACGGAAGAGCGGCAAAGCTCATCTGTGTTTCGAAAAACCCTGGGAACGAGGTTGGGCGCTGATTGTTCAAAGTAGAACTTGTTGCTTGTAGTAACTTTTGTTTTGTATACAGGAACTGTTATTGCATTGTAACCAGTTCTACTTTGAACAACCAACACTAAATTTATAAGGCACGCAGTGGGTGCAGATAGGCTATAACTAAACAATGACTGCATTTTACATACCTTGATTGAATTTTCCACTTTGTCGAAATACTTGAACGAACCAACATCGAATATTACATGGTTTTCAGTAAGTAAAGTTCCTTGTATAACACCATCTACCTCTCCGTAAAATTTCCCTATTTCTACTGATATATGTACGAAACAGATAATAAGAAATACAGTAAAAACATTTACACCTAGCATGATTGTTTGCTTTGTTTGTTGTTGTTGAATATACCTGAATTCTTTGATTTCCCTTGATGGAAACAAAATACTTAAGTCAATGATATCACTTGTTAACTGGTAAACTCCTTGTTAACCAGTAAACAACGCTATATCTATGTACTATATTGCTATTGTAATGAGTCTTGATTTGTATTAAGTTCGTAGAAATGTCGCGGCATCTTAAATACAATTTATTCAATACTCTGCGTAGGAGGGTGCAATCAGTTATAATCAGTTGACACACTATGCCAACTTAGCGTTATCAACTATCACGCTGTCTCGTAGTATGTGAACACGTGTTTACCGGTAAATTACTAAAATTGAGAAACTTAGCTTAAATTATTAATGGTAATTACTTTCTCACTTCAAATTAAACAAAAACTGAATGCTTCCTTGTGATAAACATCTAAGATAGCGTCAGTAGTATTGTGCAAATTTCATGCGAATGCGCAGATATTGGTGAGATAATGAGATATTAAATAGAATAAAAATTATGTTTCCTTATTAACAAACTGATCTAGTTTGCGTCTTTGTATCTTGTGAGAGGATTTATCATTAAGTACAAAGATGATTAAAAAGAATATTCAAATTCGCCCGATTGTACTGTCATTGTACCGTTTCTTAAAATATTGTACACTTTTTACACAGTACTCATGGTGTTATCTATTTCACATTGTCAATAAATAACCTCCCAATTGGAAAAACGACGTTAAAACGACGTTGTTCTAACATCTTTACTGTTGACTGTAAACAAACGCTCACGTATAGACCATCATCTATCCATCTGAGACTATCTGCATAATTCATTTCATACAGCACCAAGAATTTATTCGTTTTGCATGGTATTTGCACTCATGTGCATTTATATACCGCCAAATGTCGAATAGATAGGCTTAACTGTTTTATTATACATTACAGACGGTGGCAGAGGAAAGTATTTCATATAGAATATAGAGTATACACAGACGTAGCTAAACGAGCAATGTCTGTATGGTAGTCTTGAGATGTTTGCTACTTCCTCATTCTAAAGCTCAAATCAAATCAGCGACTGCTTCCTTGTTATGTCAATAATATAGAAATGTCTCACGCATTACCTATGGTAACTGTCTCATAACTAAAATTATACTGAAAATGATCTGGCAACGGATTGGTTTATTTGTACCGAACAACCAATCAAATCTTCATAACAAGGAAACCAGTCAAAAGCAAGCTTATCGACAAAATACATTTCTGTGCAGTTTCGATTTTGTTGAATTTCGTTAAATTTTGATTCTCTAAATCTTCTAAAAAATTGCTTTTGCAAATGTCAGACAGTGTTTTATTTGTGTGTATGTTAATGTCTTCGAGACATGTAGCCTTAATATTTATTTTGTGTTAATGCATCGTTAATTATAATGACCTGTAATTAAGTATTCTTGCAATAATATGTTTCTGTGTTTACTACTTCCTTGTATTGCGAGAAGAAAAACGACGACCGGCTCAATATTGTATGCCGTTGTAGAATTATTCAGTCACAGTGCTTAATATAAAATCTTGTAACTCCAAACCTATTACTGTGTCATACCCAAAATACCTATACCCAACTTACCTTTTTGGGCGAATTTAGGACATTTGGGACATTTGGGTATTGTACGTATGAAGTACGTAAGTTTACTTCTAAAATCAAACAAGAAAGCAGTTTAAGCTGACAAGGTCACTCACGTATTCTTTATTGTATTATTCACTGACAATTACAAGGTGTCGTTTACCTGGAACATCGTTGACGTCTTGTTCGTATTGTTGTTTTACTATCAGGTGAGACTTTGACGCCTTTCCAAAGTATCCGTCGTTCAAAAGTTATGGAGGGAGGTGGATCGGAAAAACTTATTACATCATGCGGTATGATTTTTATATCCCGAAATTTTTCCAATTTCTGGCAATATGGACATTTTTAGACGGGGGTCTTGTTTAACATCTAATCCACAAAACCAATACAAAATTCGTTTTAAATTATATTCTTTAACTGTTTTGGGTGAATATAGTTTTCTTACGTGCATTGTCAATGTTTCGGTTTAGAAGACAGCAACATTCCGCGAAAAATTGCGTAAAACCCATAGACAATATATCTTGCATCGATAAAACAAAGTTACCAAGCTTAGCAGTTAATTAGATAATCACATTGCTATTGTATATTTTATAAATCAAATGTGTCTATTCAAATAACGAATTTGAAAACATTTTATTTCATTCAAATAGTAAAATCTTTGTACGACCAGAATTCACTAAAACGCAGTATAGACACAATTGATACCGATTGAAATACCCTTCTGAAAACCCAAACTATGTAACTATTGATTAATTATTTTGAAAATCACTTCCTTGTTCTTTAAAACTTAATCAAAACTGATTGTTTCCTCCTGGTAACAACCTGATTTATGTCCTTGTTTCTTTTTTCCAAAAGAAAACACACGATAAATCATCCCCAAGACATTCTCATTCTTGCTTTAGTAATCGTCTTAAATATTTACAGTAATGGGTACTGACCGAATAAATGTTGCATTTCGTTAAACTAATAATGAAAGTTATTATTGGAGCTCTAAAAGTGAAATTAGATCGAAATAATGATTTCCTTAAAATTTATGACAAGTTAGCAAAAATAATGAATAAAAAAAGTGCCACCCGAGGATATACTTAAAACTCGTATCATTTTTTTCGGCAAAATGTCGTAAAGTTAAAACTACATTGCATAACGATTAAACATGTTCACGTAGAGGTTACAGAATATAACTAAAGGGAATGTTGGTTTGAAATTAAGCATCACCGAGCCTCAGTCAAAACTTACTTATGCATATAAGAAAACAAACTCGTATTGTCATTAATTATAAATATTTCAAAGGCAAATAATTATAGTTGAAAAAAATACATATCGGTAACATAAATATACTGCAAAAAGTAATTAAGTGTATAAAAAACTATATCTAAGATTCTTCAATTTCCATTAGTCACCTAAAATTGATGTAATGCCTTAAGATTTCAAGTGCAATATGGAAATTAAGGTTCAAAATCTATCGTATTGCCAGAAATGTGCAGAAGCCACAATTCCGAATTTGACATGTAACAAAATGTTATAAAAGAAAAGTCTGCAGTATGGAATATCATTATCTACTGCCTTTTGCCAAGGTTACCTTAAGGGGAAAGTAAACACATGTTTCGATAATATTGAAGAAGGTGGATCTTAAAGTGGAACTTTTGAAAAAAGCTCTTTCCTATCAAAAGTTATCGAAGTTCTAAGTTTGGTAATTTTCTTAATTTTTAGGTGCCGCTTATATTTTGTAAAAGAACCGGGCACCAGTTGAGCTATTACATCACAATGTGCAAACGAATAATGCTGACATTATTAATTATAACTCGAGACTAAGCTTTAGTTTATTATGAGATCAGTTATAAAGGCCTAATAATTAGTGATAAAGGCCTAATAATTAGTGATAAAGGCCTAATAATTAGTGATAAAGCCCTAATAATTAGTGATAAAGACCAAATAATTAGTGATAAAGACCAAATAATTAGTGATAAAGGCCTAATAATTAGTGATAAAGGCCTAATAATTAGTGATAAAGGCCTAAAATGTTTAATAAATACGTATTCCATAATAGTGTCGTGTCACCAGGCCCCTTATTCATGCTGAAGATGTGTCTGGTATGTGTCAAGTAACCATAGTTACCAATATCTTTAATGACCATGATCATATTACCAGAATAAAAACGCCAAATTAGGTAATATCAACCACCCACTGAAATATTGCAGCGAATTGTTTCGGTTGTGCTTTAATTTTTAATTACAGTTATGAAATTTTACCAAGATACTTAGGTTTTGCATAAAAACAGAATCTGAAAAATATTTATGAAAAATATATTGGTGTATAAGGTAATCTGGTGTGTCAGCATATAATTAACGGACCATATATACTGGTAATGTGGAGACATTATGGATATATGAGCATATTTACTAAGTTGTAGGTGTTGTTGATAGTAACAATCATACGAAATCTCATAAAATTATAGAAATAAGTAGATGTCAACACGTTCTTTTGAGTGGTCATATCTCAAGTAGTGCCAGTTCCCTTTATGGAGGGACAGTCAAAAAACACAAAATTGCAAGTATTATAACTTGAATAACTTTTGCATAGAAAGGAACTTTTTAGAAATGTAAAAAGCTTTAAAATCCTCTTTCTGTGAATTTATCAAAAAAATTACTTCCCCCTTAATTTAAAGGAGCGTTCTCCCATGTTTGTGTACATTCGATTTTTAAAACCAACTTCGATAAATAAGTCACACATTTTATTTAACATGGTCCCAATATAAAGCAGACCGAATATGTACTAAAGAAACGCGCAAATAATGTAAACAAGCAGAAACTTCGTAAAAATTGAGTTTGAGGACATAATGGAGGAGAGAGAAATCTTTAGACCTCCATATCGAGTTGAATTAGTATCCCTTCATCTTTTCTGTGGCGTTACTGGGGTGGTTTTAGATATGAATGAAATAAACAATCTGTCTAACAAATATAATGCTGAACCATTATCGAACATAAGAGTAACTAACATTGATTAGAAGTTGATATAATATGTCTATTTTACAGAAAGAGTAATTTCGACAGAAGCTGTCTTTAAAAATTTCGAAGAGAATTTTGTCAAATTTGGCGCGCAATAGTAGACAAATAAAGACTTAAAATGAATTATTGAATTATCACTTTGCTCTCAAAATGTGAAAACAGAATTGAAAAATCTTATTTTGCTCCAGAGATATAGCCAATTAAAAATAA
>JAULBZ010008943.1:0-10365 GCA_032360805.1 Neoturris breviconis | reverse complement strand
ATTCCCGTCTCTTTGCTTCCTTCATTCATTTTCTTTCTTTACGTTATAATCTGTCGTTTGAGATTTTAGTTTACATTGTGTCAACATCAGATTATGGAAAGGAAACAGAAAATGGAAACAAGGTCAGAGCTTAGTATACTAGGCTACCTTTTCCTAACATTAATTTCTTAAACTTTTAAACTTTGTATATATTATACTATTATTATTATTATTTTTTAACTGATGTATTCATATTATTATTGTATAAATAAAAGATCACACTGTATTCTGTTGTTGCTAGGTGATACAATTACGAAATAAATGTGATTTTCTCGCCTCTAGTTGATCGTTGATCGTTAATGCACGCCTTGTCGATATAAAAACGCTTCTAATATACGTCGTTTCTGATGAGTGTCGTTTGTTTTTTTTCCTCATTAACGATCATGAATTTTTGAAACCAATGAATTTAAAGCACAAACAACATCCTTTACAGTTTTAGCAGAATTTATCGATCCTTCGTATGGAGAGGCTTGTGGAAAATAATTGAATCCAATTCGCACATTTTGAAAATATCACGGAGAGGATGTGCTTGTTTTGAAAAGATTACCCATAATGCTCACTTGTAAATAGTGTTCTCATAATTCTGTCCTTTGTGCATACTTTGTTGGATTCAATACTCGGGCATTAACGGTGTTAAAATAAGTCTGAAGGACGTTTAATTGTAGTTGAAATCGTTTGTAGAGGTACGTTCCTCATGGCCACACCACGGCTAATTAACAGGACTATGTCAACTCACTTCAAGTTGATTGGTTGATTCATAATGGTTCATTTCATACGAAGAAGGCAATTGATTGGTTCATTCTATACGAAGAAGGCAATTGATAGGTTTATTCCATACTAATTACCATTCAATTAGAATATTATATACAGTATTCGGTTTATTTTTAGGTCGAAACGGTAACTTAGTTATCCCAAAAGCAACAGAAATGAGAATCACCATAACGATGTCAAGTGAAGTTTCATCGATAAACTTCTACTGTTTGCAGATGGAATCCAGATCAGGCTTAACATACAAATTCAAAATGCAGAATTGGTGCAAACAGGATGGAGGTTTCAAGACAGGTTATACAATGCAGTATATTGGTACTAACCCTGTCACATTCACATCTATTGTAGTAGATTCTAAAGATATATGTGGTGTTGGCAGTACCAAAAAACCAGGACCTACAGTTATAACAACTACAGCTCCTATTACGTCATGCAGCCAGGTA
This sequence comes from Neoturris breviconis, assembly GCA_032360805.1. Lineage (NCBI taxonomy): Eukaryota > Metazoa > Cnidaria > Hydrozoa > Anthoathecata > Pandeidae > Neoturris > Neoturris breviconis. Next base: position 9,115 of record JAULBZ010008943.1, on the reverse strand, counting down.
ATTCGCATTGTGAGTGAAACACCAGATTACCAACATGTACTATTAGTACTGAAGAAAAGTTATGGTTCAGAGTCTTCATTATTAGAAATTCAATTTGATGGTCCATTGACAAGTATGTATTGCTCACATGCTGTAGTTATCAGAAATGAAAATGATGATTTCTTCCGAATGAAGGTGAACAGTAATTATATGAATGATTTGAAGAATAATGACGTTACGTTGAGGTTAAACCTCAGATTCAGCAGAGAGGATCCACCTCCAAAAATTGAAACGATTAGTTTCAATTCATTTTCATGCCCAGCGGATCCACCTCCAAAAGTAACAACTAAAGCTCCGGAACCAACTACCACAACTACAACAAAAGCTCCCACTACTACAACCACAACAAAAGCTCCTATTACTACAACTACTACAACTACAACAAAAGCTCCTATTACTACAACCACAACAAAAGGCACAACAACTACAACAAAAGGCACAACAACTACAACAAAAGCACCAATAACCACAACTACAATAAAGGCTCCCACTACTACAACAAAAGCTGCAACGACTACAACTACAAAGAAATCCAGTACAACTACAACAAAAGCCTCAACAGCTACCACAAAAATCCCAGTCACTACGACTACTGGAAATGTAAAATGTAAACCAAAATATGATTATTCTGAGGTTTTACATAAATCATTGTTATTTTATGAAGCACAAAGGTCTGGACCCCTACCTGTATCCAATCGTATTCCATGGAGAAAATCTTCGACGGTGAATGACGGATCGGAAGTCGGTAAAGATTTAACAGGCGGCTACTTTGATGCTGGTGATAATGTAAAATTCAATTTTCCCGCTGCAGCAACAATAACTATGCTTGCTTGGGGTATGGTTGAATATCCAGATGGTTATAAATTTGCTGGAGAGTATCAGAATGGATTAGATGCTATCAAATGGGGAACTGATTATTTCATTAAATGTCATACAGGTACAAACTTATTCATTACCATTCTAAACAAATGTCTTATGGGATGGGGTTGCTAGGTGACTTAAAAGATTTAATGCATCACACCTGTTTAGACCTATTCCAAACTAAAGCTAAAAATAAAAATAAACAGCACGAAAGACTGATCAACAATCGGTACAAGTGTTCGCCATTTGGTGTGTTTGCCAATTTTACCAGATTTCTAAGAAGGTGCCTCCAACGATAAATTTAGGGCAAAATCAGTTACCTATCAACTTATTGCCATATGATTGACCTCTACTTTAGCAGTTCTTGGGATGCAGAAAACTAGTTTGTAGCTAAAAAAGAATGTAGTAAATGCAATAATAAAAACGTTACCATCTCGATATAACCAGCTCTGAAGGGAAACGAAATAAAGTTTTTTATATCAAAAGCTCGTTATACAGAGATGTTTTATGACGGAGGTTGTTGACCAGGGGAAAGAGTATATGTTTTATCTTTAAATCCAATCTCAGCCTCTGTCTGCTAATTGGAGTGTTATTTTAGGGGAAATGTTGATTTCGCGCAGACACTTTTGTCCGCTACTTGGAGTTGGCCGTTAATTGTACACAGTCCATATACTGTAAAAGTCTGGAATTAAGCTCCCCCGTGAAATTAAGCCCAACTCCTGTTCCAACACAATTTTACACCCGAAAATAAGCCTCTACTCCCCAGAATATAGACCCATGGAACTATCCGGTATGCCATAATAAAGCAAGCAAAGTTCCGTAAAACAAGGTCCCCATAAAGCAAGGTCTTCATAAAGCAAGGTTCTCTTTAAGCAAGGTCCCCAAAAAGCAAGGTCCCCATAAAGCGAGGCAAAAAAGCATTTATGTTTCAGAAGACAGTTTAAGTCATATATCTACAGCTACAGCTCTTCATAGTATAAGCCCACATGTAGCTCTAATGCAAAATGCTTTCCATGTATAAGTCTCCCCCCCCCTCCCCCTGTCTTCCGTATATAAGCCACCCTACCCCAAAAATAGACATCAAAAAGGACAACTTGTATAAAACAGGGCTTAATTTCAACCATTTACGGTATACGGAGATATTCCGGATCAAAAATCGTTCAAAATCTGCAGTAAATACGCTAGCACAACGTTGAAAACGCTGCTTTTTGCACGCTGGATTCGTCATGTGAAAGCTTCCATGCGTGTTGTGTATGATCATTATCATCAACACAACAAGAGGTGTTTAATCAATGCTTAGTCACAGCATTGTAATATAAAAGGTATGTATGTTGTGTATGATCATCATCATCAACACAACAAGAGGTGTTTAATTCATGCTTAGTCACAGCATTGCATTTTGCTTCCCTCTCTGTGCTCAAATGACAATAAATATTGTTTTGGTGACGACTAATCATATCGCTAATGATTGCAGGATTTTTTTTGTCTGATTTTTGATAACATAATCCCCCTTAGCTGCTGACTTTAAAGGGAGATCTGTATGACATGGTTTGAAATATCAGAGAGTAACGTCCTTTCTCTGTGAGGTACAGATGTGAGATTTCTCTGTCGCAATGTGCAAATTTTCTGTGAGATATATGTGCGATTTTTCTGTGGAATATTTGTGCGATTTCTCTGTGGGATATATGTGCGATTTCTCTGTGGGATATATATGTATATGTAGGATTTCTCTGTGTGATTGTGGTATATGTACATCAAATCAGTTGCTTCTTACTTTGTAGTTTATTTGTTTTAGGGCCCAATGAATTCTGGGCACAAGTTGGTAATGGAGACATCGATCATAAATTTTGGGGACGTGCATCGGACATAACAACCAGTAGACCATGTTATGTACTTAACGTAAACAAACCAGGTTCGGATCTAGCTGGTGAAGTTGCAGCAGCTCTAGCGGCTAGTTCAATAGTATTTAAAACAAAAAATCCAAGTTATAGCAATACCTTATTACGACACGCAAAAGAACTTTATACCTTTGGAAATACTTTTAGAGGCAAATACTCAGATAGTGTTCCTGATGCAGCAAAGTTTTATAAATCATGGAGCGGTTATATGGACGATCTAGCATGGGGTGCTGCGTGGTTATATAGAGCTACTGGTGAGAAGAAATACTTGACTGACGCTGAATCACATTATAAATCTATGCAACAAAACGCGAATGAGTTCTCTTGGGACAACAAAGGACGTGGAGTTGCAGTTTTGTTAGCTGGTCTAACAAAAATGAATGAATACGAAACAAATGCTAAACAGTTCTGCTCATGGCTTAAAGACTCTGCTCCTAAAACACCACAAGGAATGGTATTTTTACAACCTTGGGGATCAAACAGACATGCTGCAAATGTTGCCTTTGCTTGTATGGTATTATCCAAATACTTTCCTTCAAGCAGTACTAAAGATTTTGCAAGAAAGCAAATCAATCTTCTACTCGGTGATGCAGGCAGAAGTTATGTGGTTGGGTTCGGTAATAATCCTCCAAAGCAACCTCATCATGGCGGTGCATCTTGTCCAAATAGACCTGCATCATGTAGTTGGCCTGAATTCAATGCAGCAGGACCAAATCCTCAAGTTCTTTATGGTGCTTTGGTTGGAGGTCCTGATCAAGGTGGTAATTATGACGATAAAAGAAGTGATTATGTAAAGAATGAAGTCACTATTGACTATAATGCTGGTTTTCAATCAGCATTAGCTGGTTTATTAGAGGCACAATCGAAGGATGATTGTGGAGATGGTGGTAATAGTGGTGGTGCTGGTGTTAAAACAACTAAAACACCGGCTGTAACATTTGGTACCTTTTCACCTATTACAGTTACTAATAAACCAGATATTAAAGCAAAATGTACCTCAATATACGATTATAAGGATGTTATCCGCAAATCATTACTCTTCTACGAAGCACAAAGATCTGGACCTCTGCCAGCATCCAATCGCATAAATTGGAGACAGACCTCAACAGAGAAAGATGGATCAACAGTTGGTAAAGATTTATCGGGTGGTTACTTCGATGCTGGCGATTATGTGAAATTTAACTTCCCAGGTGCAGCTGCCATAACTATGCTTGCATGGGGAATGGTAGAGTTTTCAGACGGATATTGGTTAACTGGGGAATATGAAAACAGTTTAGCAGCTATAAAATGGGCAACTGATTACTTTATTAAATGTCATACAGGTATGAACTATAGCATCAAAGAAAACCGAATAAGGTCTTAGAAAGTCCGTATATGGACAGTGTATTGCCATATATGGACAGTGTATTGCCATATATGGACATTTTATCGCTATATGGTTGATGCATTGTCATATATAGACAATCTAAATAAGCAACAATGCCCTATCAGGAAGATAATTAATTACCAAACAGCTAGCCTATTAAACTTGAAATTTTAGGCCAGTGTCTATAACTTAGTTACAGTTTAGAAAATTGAAAATATTTCGGAAATTTTTATACAGAAAGTGAGTAACCACACCCTAATTTGGTCCAGGTCGCAAAAAATTAGGGCGAATTTTTTTTAAGTAGGCGTGTTTAGCTTGTAACGTCCAAAATATCGGTCAAATTTATGTAAAAATATGTAGAAATATTTGGGAATTTTTTTGTTTGGTTTTTTGGGAATTATTTTTATATAAATTGAAAGTACTTATAATAAACTAAGTTTGGGGAAATTTTGAACCATAAGTTAGGTGGGTAGAGTATGTTTTCCCCCCTTCCGTATAATATATGTTCACCAAATACCCCGTAGAGTTTTACATAAAATGAAGTCTTCGACAGCAATATAAATTTCAGTATCGACATAAAAGAAAAGGAAGTCTTCAGCAGCAATATCAATTTCAGTATTGATTCCTCCTCGCTTGAGAAAGTCAATCACATCTACGTCTACGCCACCATCCACATCCATTTTAATTGAAATATCGTGAGTTTAGACAATATGTAAGCAACCCTTAAGGCTGAAATCAAGTAAATTTTAGGCAACGCCGAGGCTGAGCTGAATGATAGCGTTGCTTATATTTCTTCGTAGATAAGAATGAATTAAGTTTCACTTCGCGTACCGGATTCTATATCACATTTGCTCGGAGAGGGCTGTGTATAGATTATAAAAACATGTAATTGTAGGTAGTGGATCTTCCAACAACTACATTGGAATACACAGTATACGAAGCTCTTCGAAACCACGTTTTTGATCACGTTGTAAAAAACGTTACGACAAATCCACTTAAACAGCAAAACCAATCAAATACGCACTTTTAATCAGCAAGCAAAACCAATCAAATACGCACTTTTAATTCAAAAGAACTGTTTTCTATAAATGTTGATATATTTCTCATATTTAGCTCCAAACGAATTCTGGGGTCAAGTTGGTAACGGTGAAGAAGATCATAAGTCATGGGGTCGTGCAAGCGAACTCAAGCAGAACAGACCGTGTTACAAAATTGATGCAACAAAACCTGGCTCTGATCTTGCTGGTGAGGTAGCAGCCGCATTAGCTGCAAGTTATATTGTATTTTATAATACGGATCGAGCTTACAGTGAATTACTTTTGAAGCATTCTCGAGAACTCTATGATTTTGCTAGTAAATATAGAGGAAAATATTCAGATAGTATTCCTGATGCAGCAAAGTTTTATAATTCATGGAGCGGTTATATGGATGAGCTTGCATGGGCTGCTACCTGGTTGTATAGAGCTACAGGTGAGAAGAAATATTTGACTGATGCGGAAAATTACTGGAATTCCATGCAACAAAATCCTAATGAATTATCATGGGATAATAAAGGGCGTGCAGTTGCTATTCTACTTGGTGGTTTGACCGGCACCACAAAGTATATTGAAAATGGCAAATCATTCTGTGTGTGGTTGAGAGATTCTGCTCCAAAGACACCACAAGGAATGGTATTCTTACAACAATGGGGATCCAATCGACATGCTGCAAACGTTGCATTCGCTTGCTTGGCATTCTCAAAGCATTTCCCATCGCAAGATTTTTCAGCCTTCTCCAGAAAGCAGATCCATCTCTTGCTTGGTGATGCTGGTCGCAGTTATGTTGTTGGATTCGGTAACAATCCACCCCAAAGACCTCATCATGGAGGTGCATCCTGTCCTAATAGACCTGCATCTTGTGGTTGGAACGATTTTAATAATCCTGCGCCGAATCCTCATACGTTATTCGGTGCGCTCGTTGGTGGACCTGATAAGAATGGAAATTATGAAGACAAACGTAATGATTTCGTCAAGAATGAAGTTGCAGTGGATTACAACGCAGGTTTCCAATCTGCTGTAGCTGGTTTAGCATATTTACAAACAACGGGAAAATGTTAAAATTATAAATGTTTTTGTATAGGATTTGTAGTGCACGAGTTTAATTTTGAAATAGAATGACACAATCGACAATGTAGTTACAATTTACCATATAAAAAGAGACATAACAAATTACCTAATGTCAAGTTCATGAAACTGCTCTACTTGATTCTGACAGTTCTTATTTATTTTGCAAAATCACCCTCTTCCGTAGTGTCCCAAATCCACCGTTTTCAAATGTTGTTATTTAAATTGTTATGCGGCTTCCACTATAGATGTTCTAATTTTTGTGCGCAAAAGTCTCTGCGATGGAGAACAGAGATGTATTTTCTTTGGACACTCCATATAAACGTTCATATTTCTTTTCAAACATTCAAACTGTATGACGTCAGCAGTCTTTTAATGAAGAAACACCCGACCTTAACCCTATATACGCTGGGCTTTTGGTGCTCCTGAAACTGGAGGGGGAAGGACCAAATATTGTTTTGCCATCGCAATTAAATTTAATTGGCTCATTTTCTTTAAAAGCCATACTTTCTTAGAATTTTCGTTCTGCAGTTTTAAGTAGGTATTTTAATGTTCTTTCACTTAGTTTCTGTTTTTTTAGTGAAAATGTTGGAAAATACAGAAATTTTAATCCGAAAAAAACAGATTTTTAAAAAAGCGGAAAAGATCGGGGAAAACGGATTATTCACATGATTAAACTTGTCAGAATTATTTATTTTGTCATTTTAAGTAACTTCACCCAGTTTCGTAACAAAACTTTAACACAAGTTATGATAAAGTAATGATATTGATTATTTACATAGGATTTTCCACTTAAAAATAGGTGGTTTCAGGTTATGGCACATATCTTTTGATCTACTGGAGGTATGATGTTCAAACTTTAGTCAGTATTTGTTAAATAGATTTATATCAAAACTGGGTAAGTTTCAATATCAAAAATTAAATTGTTTGAACCTTTTCATCGATCGAATTCGATCGACGAATCAGAATTTATTATTTGTAGCACGTGATGTAAATATTCAAAGTTCTTTATTCTTTCTAATTAAAAATAATTTGTCGCTCTTACCGTATTTGATCGATTTAACGCCCACTCTCAAATAAACACCCCTACTCGAATAAACGCCCAGGGTAAAAGCGAGAACATGGCAATAAACGCCCCCTTTAAATAAACGCCTATACTCGAATAAACGCCCAGGGTTGGATATCAGAAAATAAATAAACGCCCAGGGTTGAAAGATCAAATGATTGAGAGTGATAGAAATCGAAGAGAACTATGATGCTGTCAACCCCTTTGAGAACATTACTGATGAAGACATGGAACAAGCGGCCCAACCCTTTCACCTGCTCGACGAAGACAGCCCAGACAATGAAAAAATAGAAATTTTGTAGTCCTCTATGAACTCATCCTAGGGGTTTTTTCTTTCTTTATAAGAAACGAGAAACAAGAAACAGCTGGGATGAGGGGTTGAAAAAAAATTCTTTAATGAAAAAACTGATGTTATAAATAAACGCCCCCTTCGAATAAACGCCCATACTCGAATAAACGCCCAGGGTAAATTCTCGATTTTTTAATAAACGCCTAGGGCGTTTAATCGATCAAATATGGTACTTTCTTTTCCAAGAATTTTTGACACCTCATGGCTTTCCGTTTCTTCCCGATGTCGGACTGCCATGTTTGCTTACGTCTCTGGGGAATGGCCTGAATGACCTTTACGCCCCATGTACTTTTTGGTCAGTGGATTTAGCTGGAGCGGCAAAATTTTCTCACAGTGGTTTTATTACATTTTTTCCTGCTTGGTTTCTTAAAACTGTTTCTCGTTTTCTTTTTCTATAAATTTTTAAAAAGCAGCTAACAAAGGTGTTCTTAAAAATAGGTGTTCTGACGGAGTATGCTGGCTGGAAATTAGACCTGTTCTTAGGTTCCAGAATAAATGGCACATCTGGAGATTTTGACCTGTTCTTTCACTATTGATCATCTCCTGGCTATGAAAATGATCTGTTCTGAGCTGGCTGTCTCAGCTGGGGAAATCAAAGAAGCTCTGGCTGGTAAAATGATCTGTTCTGAGCTGGCCGTCTCAGCTGGGAAATCGAGAAGCTCTGGCTGGGAAAATGATCTGTTCTGGGATAAATTGATTCTGTATTGAGCTGGGAAATAGAAGTGTTCTTACGACCAAAATGGATATTGTTTAAAAAAAACGAACTGTTCTTAGCACTCATTCTTGCTTAGCTGGGAAAACGAGCTGTTCTAAAAAGCACGCATTCAACGATAAAATGTCAGAATTGTACCTCAGCTAAGATAAGAACACCTATTTCTCAAAACACCTCCCGTCACACCTCCCATTGGCCTGTAAGTGGAAAGAAAGGGGTGAGAGGAGCAGTTTGATTTTATCAGACTAAAATCAGTGTGATAACAAAATGAGTCAAAATGATGCTTTTCTACTATGTTTCAATGAAAAATGGATGCGAAATGATGCAATTTGTGCCTTTGAGAGATTTTCTTAGTTTTTTCAAAATTCCATATTTTCTTTATTGATAGAGCTTGGCCTCTTTCATTTGTTTAACGAGTGTTACTTTATTATTATTCTCTTGATACATTTTTGCGTAGCAAAAATGCGGCGCGCGCAGCGCGCTTCGCATTTGCGCGGAGCTCCTTTGGCAGCAATCACGAGGAAATTCCTATTAGTTCAGTGTAAAATCGTGTCTACCATCTTGGGGCCACCTTTGTCTGAATAATTTTCGTATTTTAACTCGATTATCTCGCATTCACCAGTTTGTTTGGATGATCGTGTTTTATTATTATTATTTATTATTATTATAATGATAATACTCGTGTCATTAAACACGATTTCTTTCATAGAAATATTATTGAC
>JAULBZ010008942.1:0-10365 GCA_032360805.1 Neoturris breviconis | reverse complement strand
TATTTTTTTATTCTGTCCCGCGTTTTCATAAGAATTGTGAAATTTGAGTGATTTTTTTAAAAAAGTTGCAAAATGTGGCTTTTTAAATAATTTTTTATTCTGTCCTGCGTTTTCATAAGAACTATCAAATTTGTGAGATTTTATGTAAAATGTTGCAAAATGTGGCTTTTTTGATTATTTTTTTATTCTGTCCCGCGTTTTCATAAGAATTGTGAAATTTGAGTGATTTTTTTAAAAAAGTTGCAAAATGTGACTTTTTAAATAATTTTTTATTCTGTCCCGCGTTTTCATAAGAATTATCAAATTTGTAAGATTTTATGTAAAATGTTGCAAAATGTGGCTTTTTTAATTATTTTTTGTGAAATTTGAGTGATTTTATGTAAAATGTTGCAAAATGTGGCTTTTTTAAATAATTTTTTATTCTGTCCTGCGTTTTCATAAGAATTATCAAATTTAAGTGATTTTTTTTAAAAAAGTTGCAAAATGTGCCTTTTTTGGCGTAAAGATGCAAGTTATTGCGTAGAAATACAAATAAACTTGCGTAAAAATATTTTTTTTATACTTTTAGGCCTATACTTTCTATGGGAAGTATCAAAATTTGAGCGACTTTGAAGAGTTGCAATATGTGGCTTTCTTATATTTGGATTTGTGATTTCATCGCAAAGACATTGAAGGGGCTTGTGCTATTTTGGTTGAACAAGTGTATAGGTTTAAGGTTTGGTTAAGATTTAGGTTTAGAGGCTTACAGTTCCAAAGATATGACTATCGAATTTTAAAAAGTAATGAAGTTTTATAAATAAAAGTAGCACGTCGGGTGAGTTAAGGCGGTTTTCTGTTGAACCGATATCTGTTCGTGCACTGTGCATGGTAATTTTCATCTAGAAACGTTCATATTTTCTGAAGGTTTATTGTTTGGATAATTTATTAATTGATGTTAAAATTTTATTATCTGGTTAAACATCGAAATATCGGATATCTTCTGAGTTTTGTCGGATATTCTTAAATATGACGGAAATATGACGGTGGTAAAAATAGTGCTTTTGGGATTTTTTTTTCAATTTAAACAGCTTTTAACCCTATTCAGGCCGGGCTTTTTGGGGCTCTGAATAGCCAGGGGGAACAAAATGTCCCCCTCCATAACTTTTGATGAATCCATGTTGTAGTGTACTTTCCAGAATTAACCCTTAATTAACATTTTAGCTAAATGATTTTTTTGATGACGTCATTACTAACGATGACGTCATAACTGGAAAACAGGTGGTGCAGAATTTTTTTTTTTTTAGGTGATTCTTTTTTTTTTTGCAAACTATATACCAAAATGATTTTCAAGCAAAAATAAGAAGAAAATGTTCTTTTTTGGATTTTTTTTTACCACCTGTCAAAAATATGCTAGGGAAAAATTATCCCTAGTTACTAAAAAATATTTTTTTCAAAATAATCCTAAATAAATTGTAGAAAAACTCCCAAAATTTGCGGTCATATAAGCCATTCATTAAAAAGTTATGTACAAAAGTTTAGCACGGGGGGCACTTTGTGTTTAAGGGTTAACGGTACGGTTGAATAAAAATAAACCATTTTAAACAAAAATCCGATAGGTTGCATTATCGCTGGTAGTGCGAACAAAAATCCGTCATGTTGGACTGATACGTGCCGTAACTCACTCAAATGATCTTAAGGCGGATATATCTAAAAAAGAAGCTCAAAGAGATTTAATCATTTCGCACATTTCATTATACATATTTCGTGATAATAAATTTCATTAAATTTTGATAACTAAGAAGTGTTTATAGCACCACCTAAATCCAACTTCCATCCTAGGGCTTCTACTCTTTTGATATATCTTTCATTAAGGAGAAGGACTTTAATCCAGGTTGGAAACAGTAGTTTCATATTCTGTTATAGTTGAACAACTGTACGATTACATTTTTTGTTCCTTTCAAAAAGGTTTTTGATTGCATTTCTGTATCCAGGTAGATGAAAACAAAAACAAATCGGATCCAATAATGTATTCAAACCAGCTACCAGCACGCACACACGAATAACTTTTAATCGTGACATGTCTCCAGATACAGTTTTTGGAAACACGTTTGTTGTCGATCCAAGTAAAAAATATGTTAGCAATGGCGTCCAACAAATAAAAAATGATGCAAAACAAATGAGCATTAGATAATTCACTTTCGATGCAAATTGAGTGGAAACTTGAACTGTTGAAACGCTCAAGTGAGTTTTCAATGTTCGTTTCACCAAAATATAACTTGTGACAAATGCTATGAATGGACCTAGTAATCCAAACACAAAAAATAGGCAAGTATAAACAGTCCCGTAGATTGGTTTACCCCAGTTTCTTTGACAATAACCATATTTTGGTCGGAACCTCCATGAGATCATATTCGGTACCATGCCCATCAAATTGAGCACCCAAATACACGTTGAGACTATATGCACACTTGTTTTTGATAAGTAACGCTCAGCCGTGCTTGACCATTTTATTTTTATTAGTCTGTAAACCGTTACAAAGCACAAAAAGAAGACTTGGCATGCTGCTGTTCCGTAAAATAAACCTAAACCTAGCGTGGCCCAGCATATAATTTTCCCTTCTGTAGGATTAGTTATATCCATTAAATGTACATCTATAAATACATATGGTAATAAAGTAAGTCCTGTCAATACATCTGCAACTAATAGATTCATCAATATTCGCGTAAAATTGGTGTTCGGTATTTTACCACGCCACAATAAATGAAATATGATTGAATTCGCTGTTACTCCTGTAATTATGATCATTGAATATAGAGATTTTAGGAACAAATTTGTTGATGACGATTCAAATATCGGTGATTTGATAAACTCTTCATTGATGCGAGTGTTTAGCGTTGAATTATGTGGCATAGTGATGATAAATCCTAGCTACAAAATTGTATTAATCAGCTATTGTGTGTATTTTTTTATTTATTTTTTTTATTTTACCAATTGCTGCTTGTTGTTAATCTCTTCTTTTAGCTAGCAACTCGAATATATCTTTTGATTGAACATAAAATAATAATTTGTTTTAATTGTTGATTGGATTAATATTAACCAATCAAACACATGCGCACAATATCTAAAAGATGTTTCCAATAGGCAAAAATTGTTAAAGTCTGCAGCTGACTTTGATCATTTTCTTGCCCATTAGGTTTTTCCCGTAATGGGAGAACAAAAATCTTCAACTATGTTTTGCTACGAGGATAAGCTTTATTTCTATTTGTAAAAATAATAATGATATTGTCGTTACAAAAAATAAATAAAAAATAATTAAACTACAATGCCACGACGGATAGATAATTTATCATGTATATTCGCCACTGTACAAAAAGGAAGTTACAACCAATGCCTCATTACCAGGCCTCTGAATTCACGTCGGTTTTCCCCTGTGGAGGAGCATCTTTGGAGGCTAATTTGCAGCCAACAGGCTGCAACTTAGTCTCCAAAAATGCTCTTCCACAGGGGAAAACCGCCGTGAATTCAGAAGGTTCATAAGTTTTTCCTTATACAAATATGCTCACAAGTTTGACGGGGCGAGGAAGTAATTCGGTACCTATCCGTAAGAACGTATTGCAACCGCTTTCCCAGGACTACGTTCCACTTTTTTATCCACGCTGCCTCTCGTTCAAAAAGTGAATAGAATCTCTGGAAAGGAGGTTGGACGTACAATCGTGTTGAATACAATCTACAGCTAAGATAATTCTGAAATAAAAAATATTTATCTAAAGCGCAATTAATAATATCTGCGGAGAATTACAATTATCACGGCGTAAAACTGCCGAATACACTCCCGGGTATCCGGAACCGTGTTCGGCAGTCCTTCACGCCGTTTTCTGTCGTATAGTATCAGTGGTCGAAATTCGTGCAAATAATTACTGTGGAGGAGTGATTTAGGAACATACCTTTAGACTACAAAGTCTAGAAGCTATGGTCAAAAATCCCTCCTCCACAGTGATTTTGTATTTGTATTTTGACCACTTATTATGTGTATATAATAAGTTTTTATACCCATGTACCCTACTAAAAAACATTATTCTAAACGTAATTGTTTTATATAAAAAAAAAATCAAAAACTATATATGCGATACGTAAATATGTGATATATATAACTTCGTAAAGGCGAACCTCTATTAGACGAATTCGTTCGCGCGAATTTTAAATGACGTCATTTTCAACCAATGTAATGGTTTCATTTAGAGTTGTAGAGATCCGCCTTAAACAAATTTGGAGGTAATTAACTATAAACAAATAGTAAAACAAAATCCAAAAAGGCATCAACCTTTTAGCGAGTTTACGAATATAAACTCGACAATCATGTAGCAAGTTAATGGAGACAAACTCGATAAGCACATAGGCAAAACATTCGCTGTGAAAATCAAAAGAAAACATCCATTACTAGAAATTGACGTAATATGATTGTGAGGTCAATTTCTACCAATGGAATGTCTTCTTTTAGCTTTCGCAGTGTATCTATATGATTGAACTTGTTGTAAAAGGTTGATTTCTATTAGACAGAAGTTCCGCATGTAAGCCAAAAGAAAACATTCCATTGGTAGATATTGACACCACACATCCTGTGATGTCATTTACTACCAATGAAATGTCTTTTTTGGGTCGGAAATCAACCTTAAGAAACCAAATAAACACTAGCCAAGGTGAATAGACCTCGATGTATCTCAGTCTATACACAACGTCATACTTTCAGTTTCAAAAAAATCCCAGGATTTTTAGGGCTACATCGCATGCGCACCGATGTTCAAACAAATACCGACAAAAACAGGATAAATCGATCAAGCTAATTGTTTTAATTATTTAGTTTAAGTATTTGCGGACTGAGAGAGTAGCGAGACTCATTACGGAAAATATGCCATTTGTGCATAGACTGAGCTAAACAAGCGAAGAACTATATTGTAGGCTAAGAAGCACAAGATACTCTGTATATAGATTTTATAACTAAAATCTAAGCAGTATAAAATTATGCCTTCTCAAGAACATGACTAGATGTAGCCGAAAATAATCGTAGGACATCATACTTAAAAACACTCCTCCACAGATATTGTCCGACAGTTATTTTCAAAACGGTTGGACGTTAAAACTTAAAACTGTAACCCATAAAATTTATTCCATAACTTTTTAAAGCCCCATTCATTGACTACCCTATCAAACCCAGAAAATAACTAACTCCCATACGAAGATGGTTCTTTGCACCAATCAAATTCAAGGTTACTGACTGGTGACTCTTCTCTACCGAAACAATTTACAATTTTAATACAATTTAATTCTGAACTATGAAAAACTAACACGCTAAAAACAATCAATACAGCTGAATCTTATCATATCATTACTCGACGGGAAAACAAACATAATGTTGGTTTGCGCTAGGCTAAAAACTCGCTGCAAAAACCAAAAGAAGACATCTCATTGGTAGAATGTCTTCTTTTGGCTTTGCAACGATTTTTTTTCGCCTCGTGGAAATCAACCCTTAATCCCAGTACTTAATACAAGAACAAATAATCACTGTGGAGGAGTGAATTTTGAGCATAGTTTCAGGTTACAAAGTTCTCATCCACAGTGATCATTTACTCTTTATTTTGATCACTAGTGAGGTATTGTCAACATGAACATTCTAAGCTTTCATGGGTCCAAAATAATCTAACATGCCATCTGAAGAGTAAACCAATCAATTATAAGATCGTTCAATCAGCACTCTTCTCCAGATGTGATGTTTGTTTGGACCCATACGTACAGCCTAAAAGAGTACAGAACACTGGTCCGAATCTTCCAGTATATGTATCTGCCATGCGGTCTTCTAAAAGATATTTTATACAGCCATGATAATTTTCAGTGTTAGTTAACAAGCAACGGTGATTTGATTTCCCTTCTTTTTAAAGATAGCGTTAGCTGAACCTTGATCCGCTGTAACAACGATGTCTGTTTGTTTACCTTTGAAGTTCACTGGGAAGCTAAGAAAAGAAAAATAATAACGTACTGTAAATTTCTTATAAACACAAAGTATCAACTTCAAATATATGTCAAAAGCTCGTTTTAATATAGTTTAATTACATGCGAAGGAGAGTGTTACGTAAGAACTCTTCCCTACTAATATTCTAGAAAGTGTATATCAGTGACAACAAAAAATGAAAAAGCGAAAAGAAAAAAAAGAAAGTGAAAAAGCCAGAAATACTGTCGAGATATATATAAAAGCTAAAAAAAAAATGAATAGGAAATACCCTGTCCCGACGCCATAGCAATGTCGAAGTACGTAGTGACGTCTTTTCAACGTGGATATGCCGTCGCGTGCTCACTGGGTAAAAATCTTGAAATGTTGGAAATCAAGCCTGAATATAACTGGACATCACCCGTGGAGGAGTGTTTTTGAGTATAAAAGCTGAACATTATACTCAAAAAACACTCCTCCACGGGTGATATCCGGCAATTATATTCAGGTCTGAATTTACCTTGACGCAATGTTAATATCGAGATCTTTATGCGTCACATCTTTGTATACCAAAGCTAACTTAGCAGTTAGTTCAATGACATCCGGACAATTCAGAACGAAATCACCCTTTTGTAAAGCCTTGTCACCTTTAGTCTAAAACGCAAATCAATCAATGCCAAATACTGGAACATTTCAAAATTTAAGCCAAGTTAAACATTTTGCAAAGAAGAGTACCGAGTTAAAAGGGTTAAAATAACTGCCGGTCTTCACTGTGGAGGAGATTTTTCAGAATATTTTTCAGCCTATTAATTTTAACCCTTGGAGTTAACAACCAACCTCGTAGCTGATTTGCTACTTTTAAGGAGCTGTCTCCAAAATTCGTTTCAAAAAGCAAATATTTTAGCCGCTTTAAAGTAGTCAAAATCGATAAATTCGAGAAAAATTAATCTACGATGAAGAGTGTTAAATCAATGAGCTTGCAATTGATTTGTTTCTTCGAGACGAAGAAACCAATTAATTGCAAGATCATTGATTCAGCACACTTCCCCCTGAGAACGAATTTTGTACACTCTTGCATAGAATCAATGTCGCTCCTATATGGAGCGTTGACCGTAAGCAGACAAAAAAATTCAATAAATCAATATACAAACCTCGTTCACATGAAATACAATGATACCATCTTTAAACGGACTCACACTCACTTTGCTGATATTCGATAGCTCGATATGATATAATATTGCAAACGATTTAGGATTGAGTAAAACCAAATGAGTATTTGACAACACAAATGCTTTATTCACTTCCTACACGAGAAGATATGCAAGAAAATATTTTTAAATAATAAGTTAAACAGTTTTATCCAGTGACCATAAACCTGCTCAAAGTCCGCATTAAATATTGTAATAGCGTCTTTCCTGAGGACCTCCAGCAGGCAAACGACGTCAGATCAATGTTAAAACATTTTGACGTTGTTTTGATATTGGCCTGACGTTCTGCGCCCACATGCTAGAATCTTTCCTTGAAGAAGTGTATTACGTCAACGATGTTAAATTTGATTGGTTTCTTCATACCGAAGAGACCAATAAGACGAGTTCATTGACCAAGACAAATAATTGTTTACCTTAGCATTAGCTCTGTTTACTTTATTTACATTAGAAGACATTGTAATTTCGATATTTATATCATGTTTAGCTCTTGCTTTCTGATAAGCGGGATTGTTTGATAAACCAAAGTTGTCTCCACCAAATGGAACTGCAACGCTAAAATCAAATGTGTTTCAAATGTGACGACGAAACAACGTTGAAAAGACAACGTTTCGAAAGATGTATTTTTGATGACGTTCTTTCGACGTCGATAACACGCCGCATGCAGGCAGAGTTAAACTATGTAATTCTGCGTTTTGTTGTTTCAATTATGTTGAGCTTTCCCTATAAGCCCAGTGAGCAGAAACTTGTTCAAAGTCAGCAGTAAAGAAAATAGAACAATGTTGGAAACGTTGTTCTAGCGTCTTTACTGTTGACTTTCAACAAGTCCTTGCTCACTGGCAGAAGGTAAATGTAAAGTGTTCCTTGTATTGTTTCTTTTTATTGTAAGGGACAAAATTCAACAAAAATGAATCTGTGCAGAAGTGTGTTAGGTCAATGAGATTGCAATGGATTGGTTTCTTTGGTACGAAGAAACCAATCCACTGCAAGATCATTGACTCGGTACTCTCCTCTGTAGATTTTATTTTTGAGATGGTACTTTATCGGTGTGAACATGTTACAGAAATACGTTTTACTTTAAAATCTCTTGCTTCAAGTACTCCTTTCTCAAAAGAGCATTATTTCGTAAAAAATAAAATAAAATAAACATACCTTGCTGGATAGCTAATCTTGTTATCTTTGAATAATTCACTTGCTTTTAACTTTTCTGTGAAAATTTGCTTCTTCTCTTCACTTGTATGGCTACAATACTTAGCACACTAAGAAAATAATAACATTGGCTGGTTACTAGAACGACTAAATATTGATTTCAGTTAAGAAGAAAGCTCCGCATAAAAGCCAAAAGAAGACATTACATTGGCTGAAATTGACATTAAATACGTCTTGTGATGTCAATACCCTCCCGTGCCTAATTGTAGAGGGGTCTAATAACAGAGGCATAACATCTGAAAATTCTTAAAAGGGGGTGTTTTTTAGGTCAAGCACTTAAAACCTGTGCCAAATAAATGGAAATGGGTGGTAGTTTATCTGCCAAAGCAAGAACTGAACCCCTCCCCCCTACACTTAGGCATGGAAGAGTATCAATGGAATGACTTTTTTTTGGCTTTTGAAGTCCAGTCACTGTGGGGAATAAGTTTTGAGAATTGTTTTCAGGCTTTTTAGCCCCAAGCAATATTAAAAAAGTACTCCTCCACAGTGATTATTTGCTCTTATTTCGACACTGAGTTCGTTAATACCTAAACCTTATACTGATAAATACAATATCGAAGAATTCCCAGCCGGCAAAAACACAGTCTTTGCCGGCTGGGTGATTATTGACTCAGGAATTATGGTTGAAGCATGTAGACTAGCAATGGACCTTGACATCTCTATGGGTTTATATAACAACAATATCATCCATGTTGTGTAAATAATCTAAACCATACAAAATGTGAACTTACCCTCCATCTGTGGTGTGAAATTTTAAATTGTGCTGATGCAACAGCAAACAAATGAGAACATTTGGGCCAATTATCATCCAATGGTGATTCAGACGGTAAATTATTTTTCAATACCAAAAGAAATCGAACACTCTATAATGCAAGAGAATAATGACGTAAGGTCATACTAACATTTTATGTTTCCCAATATTATTGTCATGCTGCAATGCCTTCCTCTCATATTTTTTTCATAACTTTTGAATGAATGGCTTATGACTAACAATTTTGTGACTTTTCATACAATTTATCTAGGATCATTTTGATTTTCTTTTTTTTTCGGTAACTAAGGATAATTTGTCACCTAAATATTTTTTGCACCACCTGTTTTCCAATGATGACGTCATCATGAGTGATGATGTCATCAGGAAAATAATAATGCTAAGATGTTAATTATGTGTTTATCTAACTTTCTGGTAAGTTTCAACACTACAGCATGGTTTCGTCAAAGGTTTGGAGGGTAGGGGACTATTTTACCCCCCCCCCCCCACCAAAACAATAGAGTTAATATAAAATAGATAATACACTAATTCCCTGTACTTGAAAAGTCATAATGACAAAAGAAAACTATCTGTTACAGTATGTACATAGATGGATACTAACTGCATATATCTTATTATGAGGGTCATAGGTAGCATCACAAAAAATAAAATTTACAGAGAGGAGTACTGAGTTAACAATTTTGCAATGGATTCAATGGATTCAAAATCTATTCAACCAATCCATTGCAAGCTCGTTGACACAACATCCTTCCACACAGTGTCGTTTGTGTTGAATTTGGTAAATTTTTAATCTACCAAATAGTTGGTTTTGGAACGAGTTTTCCTAATAGGCAAAAACCTGGACATATTTTTGCCCACTGGGTCAATATGATCCCTTACAGAACTTTTACAATTTCATAAGGGTACTTACCAAGCACTGTTTAATAAATTTGATGATCTTCGGAGCCGCGAATTTACGTAACTTCTTCTGATAAACTTTACGATCCTAAAATATCAACAAACAAAAAATATTAAAAAAAAATCAAATATTTGTTTTCCAGAATCAAAAATTCATTTTCACAGAGAAGGCTACTAAAATTCTATTAATAAATAAAATCGCAATTAAGTGCGTTTGTGTATTTCAAACAACATCTTTAATTTCTACCTTTAGGAGCCATCTTCAAAATTCGTTACCAAAAGCAGATATCTTAGCAGCTTTAAAAAAGTAAAATTCAATAATTTTG
>JAULBZ010008941.1:0-10366 GCA_032360805.1 Neoturris breviconis | reverse complement strand
TTACCACTTGGTACAGAAAAATATTCTCTAACGATTGATCCTGTATCATTTGCTATCAAAGAATTTTCTTCCTACCCCGGCATCAAAACTATCAAGAATAGATGCAAAGTCAATAAACCTTTCGCATTTTATGTACGTCTTATTTCGCCCGTGTATAAGGAAGCAATAAAACAACGTTATGTAGAGGTAAGTTTAAATAATATAGGAAGCATAAGGAAGTGCTTATACAATTTACATGCGTGCCGGAAGATAAAGAATGGATCTTTTTATGTTCGAATGACAATTATTGCAACGAAACTGGCGTTCTTACGGAGTTACATTTAATTTGAAATCCGTGCGTCAAAATTATTGATTAAAAAAAGCTGCGCTCAGCGCTATATTAAACAGAGCTTTTAAACAGGGTATTCTTAAGGCATTTTCCTGCATTTTCTAACCCCTGTATCTTAGTAAGTAAACTGCTCTCCCTCCATTGCTTTTTAAAAGTGCTAAACAAATGTATGAGACATATAATTAGAAATCGGAAGTTCCATAAAGGTATTTCTCATCAATGAATTAATTTTCTCAACACTAACACTTTATATTGTTTGCTTCAAATACATGGGGAAATAGTCACTTAGAGACTCTCACGAACAACAGACTAAGATTATTTTGATCAGAAATTATACACCGAGTAAAAGTAATTGCTACAGTATCTGACAATGCTTGTTGAGAATTTTGTAAGAAATGTATTTGTTTCATTTAACCCTTCGTTAGTATGGTGGGGTACCCCCGGAAATTTGTTTATTCGTAGGAAGGTATTAAAAGATTTAGGGGGCAACAATGTCACAAAATTATGACGCAAATTTTTATGATATGTAAGAAAATAACCTCCTGGATAATAATTTTTGTTATGTTACTTTCACAGCAAAATTTAAAAATGCAGGGGGTCCACACCATACTAATGAAGGGTTACCAGTAACCTGTTTTCAGTTAATTCCAAATATAAAGCCATTAAAGATAGTCATAGCATTTTGTTTCTATTAAAAAGTGAAAAATGCAACCAAGCACGAACTTCTTTCTCATCATAATTAGGAAGCAATGATTAAGGCTTGAAGAGTCACTCACTAACTGGAGCTATGCATATGTTTCTTAGCTAGCTACTTCCTTAAAATAACGTATTTTTTTGCTGATTCACTGTATCTGTAAATAGAAAGTTTCCATGCGGGAGATAAATGATATCTGATGCGATACAGAATTTTCTCTACCATAGTTACATTTGTATTGTATCAATTTTACTAATTATAAGTCAGATCAATCGGATAATGTATAATTATAATGTGGGTTTCATGGAATCATGGAAATAACAATACCCCAAAGTTTTCTTATAAAAAGGGGTCAGGGATATGAGAAAGTATACTCGCAAGAAACTCCTATAGAAGAAGCACCAAAGAAGTAACTAACAAGTTGGATAATAAATAAGGAAATCAATATGTCTATTTACGCTTTCATCTGTGCTATCGTGGCTCTCATTGTTTGTGTAGAAGGTATGCATTCTCTTTTAGGAATCATCTCAAAAGGATATCATCTCAAGAGTCATTGATCATGCAATGGATTACCGAAGAAACCAATCCATCGCAAGTTCGTTGACCTAACATACTTCTGCATAGATTCATTTTTATTATATACTCATTGAATATTATATGAATTTATATCTGAAGTTCAATCTTCTAATCACTGTAGACGATGAATTTACATCTGAAGTTCTACCGTCTAAGCAGTGTAAATACATCTGGATTTTACTTGTTTAGACAAAAACATTTCGTTAGTTGTCACAAAAACAGGGTAGGTTAAGCGAGCCGGGTGATCTTGTATCTTTTGGTAGGTTTTTTAGCAGTGCTATTTGACTCCTTTTAAGAAACAAATAAAAAACTTGAGTTCCTAAAATGAGAAACTCCAGTTTTTGCTCAAATCCTAAGTTTCTGGTGTCTTATACACAAAGTGTACACACTACACTGTATTACACCATCAACATAGCATAATTCGACCATTTCTATACTTCTATATTCATATTAACTGATTTTTACGTTAGTATTCTCCTGATTGACTATTTTAGGTGGACGACCAATAACAGTCAGTTCAACTACACACTTACCACTCATACCAATTGACTGTAAGTAAATATTTATGATTGATGTTCGTTCATTTTTCTGAAGTTGTTATTTTAAGTTCTTAAAACATTTACTAAGGCAGCATTTACAAGGACCCCTAAATTTTTTTCATTCTAAACGATCTTGCATTTGATTGGTTTCAAATGGAAGATCGTTTAGGCTCAAACTTATTTAGGAGTTCGTGTAAAGGCTGCCTAATTATACCAGACTGCTGTTTTAATAAAACAATAATCCTTCTTGTAAACCATTCTAAACGCCTAACTAAATCTTCTAACTAAGCAGGCCTCTCTTTCAAGACCTCTCTCTACTTAGCTTAATAATTTGGTCCCACTTTCTACTTTTATCAAGCCACTTCACAATCTAACCTCTTCTATATATTTTCACACTACTGAGTCGAGTTTGTGGAACAGTGAGAAGGTAAAATAATTTGGAAAACGTATTTGAATTGTTTTTAAAGTCATTCTTTACTTATTTATCATATTTTCGCGTGGAAAAATAACAAACATATATTTCATATATTTTGGTAATGTAACTCCCTTAAACAATAATATGTAAACCCCTTAACCCCTGAAATATTAATTTTAAAGGAGAAAGTCTGCAATGAAATTTTAATTATCAGGATGTTATAAACCCAGTCAGTCCAACAGGTTGTTATTATTTACTTTATTTTTCAGGTGATTATAACACAGCCAGTGCAGAAACAATTACATTTTGTAATGGTAAAACAGACGGTTTATATCGACATCCATCTGAATTAGAATGGATAGTGTATTGCCCAACTGGATTTTGTACCCCTTGCAACGATCGCCGTGAAGGTGTTTTGCAATATCTTAAAAGATGCAACCAATGTGTTTCACCTGCTAATTTTGCTGATCCAAGTATGCTTTAGTTATTAAATTCATTTAGCTTGAAGGCATGGTATTTTGTACACTTTATGCAACTTTATTTCTGTAGACAGCTGTAAGCCCAGTTGGCTTATCCCAGTTGTTTCGGGGATACTCTTACATCGTGTAACAGCTGTAAGACTAATGCTATCTACAATCCTAGGAAAAAATAATTTCGATAAAATGAAAGTTTTTAATAATTTAGATTAGCACGACGAAAGGCACAAATATTTTATTTTTTTCTCCAAAAACTGCTACATTCCATTCGGTACTACAATCAAGGTCATAAATTATGTTAAAACTTGCGTATTTTAAAGAATATAATATACACCACAAGTAAAACATAAATGCGGTTTAGAAGTTTATCTCGGAGATTTATAGAGTAGACTAGGGCTTAGGATCTTAAATCTTTTTACAAATTCGATAAATTCTCTTGATTCTAGCAGCATAGTACCCAGGCTCTTAGAAACAATTTGAACTTTTGTTTCGCTCATCTTACTCGTAAGGTTTATTGTCAAAGTTTCCTTTTACCAAATATTTAAGACCAACAAACAACGTCAAATCGACGTCTAGAAGTTGTTTTAATGTTATTCCGACGTTGTGCCGACGTCGTGTTCCGACACTTTTCTACTTTTTATTAATTGCTTTCTATTTCTTATTAGATTTCCAATGTTACCAAAACCCTTCCGTTGATGGCCCATGTAAGTATATACTCTATTGTCATTTATGAAATGAAGAGTGACATCTAAGCAAAATAAGCTCCACGAGCGGAGGATAAATAAAGCAGGATCATCATACAAAACCTTTGACTAATAACATCGACTGAGGAGCGTACTGAGCCAATAATCGTACCGAAGAAACCAATCCATTGCAGGATCAGTTACCTAACACACTTCTGCATAGATTCATTTGAGATGGTCTGTTTCCGTTTTCATATTTTCTAATTTTAAATTTATATGTCTCTCCATCGCATGTAACTTTTTGAACGAGCTTGGCTCTACGTATGAGAATGATATAACTGGTGATATTTGTATTTTCAGGTGACACTGCATTAATTGTTAACGCATGTCCTAACACATGTTCTGCTGGTGAAACAAGTGTAACATATACTCGATGTCCATTATCTGATTTTGCACAATGTCAATGTGTATGGGGAGTGAATACGTGCCGAAACTGCGCCCCTGGTACACGATGGAATGTAGCAAGCAGTTGTTGCGTGTGAAAAACGATAACGAAAAGTTCAACTTTTCTCGATAGTATTTCGGTTTTTCGGTATTATTTCGGTTTATTCGGATTATTTATTATAAGAATGTAAAGGCTGATTTCCACTAGGGAAAAATTCCCACGTGAGAACCAATGGAAGATATCCTATTGGTAAAAATTGACGTGACGTCAATTGCTTCCAATAGGCTGTCTTTTTTTGGTTTCACATGGAATTTTTCGTCTGATAGAAATCAAACTTAGATAACCATTGTAAACACCTACTTCAAATTAATGCCCATTTTCGTATAAACACTGAGGGTCCAATTTGAAACATTTTATTAACACCGATTGAACGCACAGTGAAAAAAAAAGTATTTACATACCCAGGGCGTTAAAAACGGTCATTTGCGATAGTTTTAATATGACTTCATAACTTAAAGGCATAAAATCACTTTTATAATTATTTACCTGTCTACTGAAGTCCATTTGTAAGTTTATCTTATTAGTAAAATATCCTGACGGAATATTGGTGAAGATATAATTGATTGTAGGAAATTATGTGTTTTTACTGTGTGTCAGCCATCTTGTTTGGCCAAGTATTTTCTATTTTTGGCGAAAAGTATCTCATTTAGACACTTCTCTGTATTTTTGGACTCTCAAATTTTCTAGTTCTTCTAACGAGTTTGAACAGGTTTCTGCCGGCTGGGTAATACCTTCACTGCAGTATACATCCCTTGTGCTAACTGTTCCCCAGCCTCACTATGTTAAAACGCCCCTTTTCGATCCCCCCTACCCCCAGTAGAAATAGTTAAAACTTTATCATAATCTAAAAATGAGATCTAGGCTTTAGGATTTATCTTAATTTTTTCTGGATAAACGAGGGGGGAGATAATTGAGGGAATATGTAACATGAATGACACTTCTTACAAACAAATCATTATATCTTGAGGAAACTTGCTTTTAGAATAACCTTGACTTTTTTCTGTAGTTTATTTCTTCATTTGGAAGTGTATGGTGTTATGATGTAAATAAAAGTTAAGATTTCATGGATACAATTTGTATTTATATTGCTTTAGCTAACTTGGTATAGATCTTTCACCAAATTTAATTAGCAGAACGTCACTGAAAAAAATTATGGTAGTTTTTAAACGATTTTAACGCATTCCATCGTTTTGAGAATCGTCACAAAAAGGTGAATAAAAGATTTCTTCTAAAATATTTTTATCTGCATTTAATAACAATTCATCGGGACCGTTACAAATTAACCCTGCAAGTGCGATATCGTTTGGACGTTTTTCCGACGTTACATTGTTCCGACGTTGTGTCGTATGCACACAAGAATGTCTTTACGTTGGAGTATGTTGGCAAAAACTTTAGTTTAGATTGTAATTTAATTCTGATTATCGTTTTCAGTAATATTAGATATCTGAAAATTGAGGTTATGACGATTTTTCTAATTGCAAAACTAACTTTAATTAGAAAATAATTAGCTAATGGGAGGATCTATGGATTGTTAATTCTAAACAAGCAGTGTAAATGGAATAGCCTGTTCCGCAGACCCTGACGCGAGTGTCATAGGTCCTAGTTGCTATAGGTCATGCACCTTAAATACGAAAAAACAAATGTAAAACTTATTTTTCTTAACTCTTGAATAGAATACTTTCAACATTCAAAATACTTATCGATACTGCGTACAAAATCCGGATATAATAGGCAGATATTTACTTCAAAAGTACTCCAATCTCAAATTTAATATTCTATCTTATGAAATGCGTATATAGTGGTGCAATTATGTTTTAATTGGTGAAAAATTAGAGAACTTAGGATAGGGTATAAAATCAGTAAAAATATTCTTGTAAACAAATTTCTCAAATATCGATAGATTTTAATCTTCTTTGTAACTGTTAATTAATAATTGCCTATAACGATTGAACCTCAATTTGGTCATATATCTTTTTAGCTTTAAGTGAAACTTCATTAGGAACACATGTTGTTTATTGGTGGAAGAGAATTTGCGAACAGAAGGAATTTGAACCATTGAAAATTGAGCGGTAACTCTTCAGAAGTTAGAAAATCCATAATCTCTTTTATGACGATTTCGATAGATTTCGTAGTTACTTCGTAAGTTGAAATAATTCTATTGAAGGCCATACATACATAACTGAATTATGTGTGCGAACGAAACATCGTCGGTTTTCGCGATTACGCGCAAATGAAAGTTCGTTAGATTATCTAAAAATATCTAGCAATATGATTTTAAAAAAAGGCGATAGTTTGAATTATAATTACTAAAAAACTACGAAGACAGAATAAAAGCCGTAAGATAAAATTTTAGAAACGTGCTCTGAGCAGGAGGGCATATTTTCTTTAAAGGAAGTTGTTTCTTTCGCCCATGCTTTCGCCAACATAATTTTGTTTATAAAGGTATATAAAAAAGTAAAAATGAAAATTATGTTGCAATTTTCTCACGAATTTCATTTTGGAAATAAATAAAAACATATAGCACTATAACGAATGAACCATCTTAAATCAACTAAAATTGTTCTGCAACTAATAAAGATCTTGGAGCACTATGAGTGTTTCTTGTCTGCTCTGTTAGAGTAATACAAAAAATAGGTTTGTTTTCATGCGGATATGTATAACTTGCCCCAACATCATTCATCACAATGAAAAGATCCATTAATTGTTTTTTTTTGCTGCGTGATTGTTTTTTTAAATGAAGGCGTAAAAATAAAAAGAATTAGCCCAGGGCGCAATTTGATTGTTATTGAAAATTTAAGGTATATTAGTTTATTAACAAAGGAGAATTTAGGGAGCAAATATACCATATACAAAATTGCTCTATTAATCTACAAATCTAAATCATAACATTAGCCTATAAACCATAATATAACTAAGTCATAAGCACGCCATAACCATAAATCATACCATACCAACATGGTTATGGCACGGTTAAGGCACGGTTATGGCACGGTTATGGCACGGTTATGGCATAAATAATCCTTAAAAATCTATAAAATTCTTCTGCTAGAATTAGCTTTACTGGGTTATCGCTTTTGCGTTTTGTCTTTTTGTCGTTGCTGAAAATTACACTACCTTCATAAGGTCTGAAATAGCCACGCCCGTTTCAATATCTGTGATTAAATCACAAACCCATTAGGTTTAATACATAATAATAATTTCGAAGCTAACAATCGAATATATATTGCTTGTTGGTTTTATGCTTTAACGGTTCTTTTGTAATCAATATTTTGGAACGCCAGAAGCTTTTGGTCTGAATTTATTCAAAAAAGCAAATTTCTTACAAACTACTAATATTTTGGTACATACATATAAATTTCTCATATAGTTTTAAATTATATGTTTATTCAGACCCGCAGTAGATTTTACCCTTATTTTGCAGGTGATGCCTGTGTCTATTACATTACTTTTTGGATGAACAGCAACGCAGTAGTTGCCTATATTTATTTTTGCTCCAAAAGTACTATTTCCTCTTTTATAACCCTGTTATATCATTTTCTACTATATTATTTTCTCAAAAACTATACTATAATGACTCTATCTTTGGTATAAAGAGATCTGAGTTATTGGTGAGCCATAGTTATTTTTTTGAAAGCGGGCTTACCTCCCAAAATATTTTATTTGGAATGATACGACAATGATCAATTATTCCTTGCATGGTTATATAGACCTTTTCACAAGTACATGAAAACGAGGTGTTGGCTGCTCAAAGTAGAACTTGATGCAATGCAATAACTTCCTTTTTTGCCCAAAAAGGAAGTTATTGCATTGCATTAAGTTCTACTTTGGGCAGCCAACGCCTCGTTTGCATGTATTTGTGAATAGGTAACATGATAAAGGAAGATATTATTGCTATTTCGGTGACGATTCTTTTGCTTTATAACTAAAGATGCTTTTTCGCTTCCTGAATTACTCCCTAACATCCTCGTATCTATCTCGTTTACTACTCATTATAGAAAATGAGATAAAGATATAAAAGATATTTATAGCTCTTCGCCCTGTTTTATCGTTTTTTCGTAATAAGAGTGACAGATTAGCACATGCTCACCTTGACCAACACGACGGAAGGCAACAAAGCGTTTGTATGTCCATTTGTTTCCTTAAAAAACGGTTTGACACCAATACACAGAACAAAAAGTAAGTTTGTGGCAGAAGAATACACGTATTTTTTTTTATAAGAACGTAACTGATTGATTTAAGCCTTGATGCTCTTAACCAAGCTACCCTTTTAAGGCTTAAAATGTTTTTAACATGTTCTTAACAATATCCTTTTTTTGCTGGTACCAGAGTGATGAGCCTGGTGGACGACAAGTTATGAAAACTGGTTTGTCGATTGGAGACATTTTTATTTTAATAAAAGGATACGAAAGTACAATTTGTTGACGTTGCTGAATTTGATGATACAGAAATGATATATTTGTAACCTGTTATGTAAAGAAAAAGGATATAATACAGAAAAGGAAATAATCCTTGTGGGCTCAAGGCCTTAAAAACTTAATGTTTTAGCATATTTAAGCCTTATATTGATAAAACTTGTAAATGCTACAATTTTTTATAATGTCATATCCCAAAGCATGATATCAGGAATAGTAGGGCCGCATCAGCTATACGCTTTTATTATTTTAAAAGCATCAATTTAAGTGATAAGTATCGAAGGTTTAACTAAGGCGTCTCCTTAGTATCACCCCCAGCTTTAGTTGAGAATCTTTTCAAAATCGAGAAAGGCTGTAGTCTGGACAAAAACAAACTTTCGAAAGTAAGGACAAAAAGCTACATTTTCAAATCAACATATTTGTATTGATATCCTCCATAACTATGTATAACAGGGCATTCAATAGATTTCCTGAAAATTTAAATTAACATCATCTAGGCATCACTTTAGGCTCGATGTTTATAAAAAACGAGATGTTTTTCTGACCGCTCTTTGATTGGCTTAAAACAATAACAAAAAACCCGCGGGAAGCCATTTTAAAATACCAAATGTCTCAACCGAGAAAAATTAGTTTACTAAAAGTTTACTAAAAACAAAGTTACAGAAAATGTACACAGAACGAATAAACACAGAAAAACTCGGTAAAGAGGATGGCGGCGGAGTAAATTAAGTCTAAAATGTTTTGTTGAGCGATCATATTTTCTAACGTTTTGTGTTTTGTCTGGAAATATCCTGAATTTCTCCGACTCTTTAGATGAAACCCAATGGGTAAAAACCTGTTCAAAGTCCGCAATAAAGACGCTGGAACAACGTTTTTTCAAAGTTATCAACTGTGAAGAGACCTTCACAACAAAAAACATTTAAGGTAGCAATGATAGTAGCTAGTAGTTTTATCTGTCTGGAAGAAGTGTCTCGAGAAATCAACAACTTTATTGAAATAATCGAAATATAATTGGCTTATTTTAAACAGTAAGGTCCTCTTTATATGGAGACCGATATATCGCTCAGTCGGTATAACTCATATTGCCAACATATCTCATTCATCGGTTTATATGAGACCGATATAACTTCTATTTCGTTTCACAAACCATTGGCATGACTAATATTTTTCTCTAGCTTAGTTCTGAAAGTGTCTTGATTAAATATTCGCGGTCAGTAGTGAAAGTTTCCTAGGATTTTCTTAGTTAAAAATGAGCTCGAGAAAAATTTTAGTGGGAACTATTTTTTTTATTATTATTTAATTTTTAAAAAAATTGAAGAGATACCACGAAACTCCAACTATAACTATAAAACGTTAACGCTGCAGCTGTTCAAGAGACCTTTTTGCATAATATAGCTTTATTGTATATTTTTCTACTGGTTCCATTATTTGTTTCGCTGGTGTCAATTTAAAAGGTTTCTTTGTGACTTCTTCAATTAAATGGTGTCCCAGTATTAGTTTCTTATAAACTGGCTTTTTAAAAATTGGGTGTATTTCGTGCCGCCTGATTGATATCTCAGATGAAGAAAGCGGGATATCCGTTGCCATATAAATCCCCTCTTGATATGAAAGCAGAAATTGGGATGAAAGGGAACATAGTTTCATCGTGTTGAATCGGCCTCCATATAAAGAGGACCTAAGAAATACAGTTAAAAAATATTTTACCCTTAAAATACTAATGATAAATTTGCTATCGCAC
>JAULBZ010008940.1:0-10366 GCA_032360805.1 Neoturris breviconis | reverse complement strand
ATACCAACATTAGACTCTACAAATATTAGAAATTATATTCACTGGGTCCAAATAATCATTCAGAATAATATATGGATCATACCAACATTAGACTCTACAAATATTAGAAATTATATTCACTGGGCCCAAATAATCATTCAGAATAATATATGGAACATACCAACATTAGACTCTACAAATATTAGAAATTATATTCACTGGGTCCAAATAATCATTCAGAATAATATATGGATTATACCAACATTAGACTCTACAAATATTAGAAATTATATTCACTGGGTCCATTTAAATTATATGATGGAACATAACAATATTATACTCTCCAAAAGAATGTCATTACTTAGTACCTGTATGAAAGATTCGAAATCAATACCCTTTACTTTTTTAGGTTTGCATTATTAGTACAAGAAGAAACATATTTTTTGTTCAGTATGAAATTTCATACAATATAAAATTTTGAGCAGTACTAAAGAAATTAGACATCCAAATAATAGAAGATCATTCCTGTATGAACTTTCATACTGTATGTAAATTTGTAAATCATACATAAATTGTATACATAGAGATGTATGCTATATGTGTAGGCTATGCATTGGCTAAAAAGCTACATACATACGTTATGGACATATGCTATGTGCATAGGCTACTATATATATGTATACCTCACAGAAATCAAATTTCTAAGTCTCCATTTTTGAAAAAAAATCCTCATTTTCCAATAGTTGGTTCTGAGTTGACAAAACCGGAAAAAAGATAGCTCCAGTCTCTTAATATTTCCCGGAAAGCCAATATCAATTTTCAAGATGATAATATTCCTTTTATTCCTTATAATATTCCAAGCCCTTCAACAATAATCGCGTCAAATGCTGGTACCAAATTTCAAAATGATAGCACTTCAGGGACATGGTCTAATAAAAAGTGGGACGTGAGTAGTGATGTCACAAAGTGATAGCAATAGCCTATACAATCTTGTTTGGTAGACTAAAGAGCAAATGCCACCACAACATCCTAACAACAATAATACATACAGACATTACTTGGTTGATCGTAAACTGAGTGTAACCAACAAATAGGGATATCAAAGAAACAACGTCTTACCATTGTCACAATCAAATCTATAAAAACATAGTTGTTCGGATGATCATGATGCAAATTCAATGTTTTCTTTATACCTGTAACGAAATTAAATCATTTTATCATAAAGAAACAAAATATTCTTTGTCCAGTGTCCGGTGGTCGAAATAAGAATAAATAATCAGTGTACAGTGATTATTTACTCTTATTTCAATCACTGGTCTGTATTCATAGAATTTAATACACATAAAGGTTATTACCTGAATATTACTTGTTTATTATAAACTACAACAACATTTTGGAAAAAAAATATATACACATTATACAGTATATACAAAGAATGGAAGAGATTAGCTTCCGCAAAGATCGGAAAAAGTTAAAAAAAAATTATTAACCTCTCATAGGACTCAATTTCTCTAAGTTTCGTAGATCATGGTTCTAGTACAGTGCACACTAAGTTAATCTTTTCTTAGGTAGCCTTTACATGGAGTTTCATGTCGCCCAAAATGAAATCTAGTCAAAATAAGTTCTGAAAAACGTGTTGATTATTTTAATTAATTTAATTAATACATAAACATCCATAATTATTTAGCGTGTAAAACACTTGAGCATGTGCAAAGATGTTCATTCCGAGTGATTTCTGTTTATATGACAAATTGACCCCCAAAATGAAATTACATTTCTGTCATTTTAATCGACATGAGATTGCATCCAAAATGAGTTTCATTTCGCCCTCAGCATGGAAACACTTATAAAGACATGACCAGAGACAGTAATGATAAAAAACTCCTTTCAGGTGAAATGAAACTTCATGTAAAGGCTGCCTTAGATAAACTTACCTTTATTTATAAGAAATGTTGCTTCAAGTTGGTTTGAGTGCATCTATGAGAAGAGTTTTGGATATGGCTAGGTCAACAACAGTGGTCGAAATAAAAGTAATTAACCACTGGATGAGGGGGATTTGAGCATAGCTTATTCAAAGGGGGCACTTATTTAATTTTTTTGGAAAATTGAAAAAGAAAAACATAACTAAATAAATGAATGAATGTAATACAGAGATGTGTTGTTACTTATTACCAGTTGTCATACAAATTTCATATAGAGCAAGATCAAAGAACCTAAAAATTGCTGAAACTCTTTCGAATATACATGTATTAGACTTTAATGGGGTGCTTATTCGAGGGGGCGTTTAATCAAGGAAATATGATATAAGAATTAAATGTAAATCAATATCTTTATATTCATCTTTCACCATATGATTTGAACCTCATAAAATTAAAATGTTCAAAAAGTCTCCACTTTTTAATAGCACATCAAAACTTTGTTCGGTGGGCTAAAAACAACTAAGGTATGAAATTCAAAACGCTGTATATTTATCAATAATACTGATACATAACAATTGTCAAATAGTACTTTACATTTCTAACAACTAATACAACTGATAACAACAGAAAATGTGCTCAATCAAAAGAAGTAAAATTAAAATTGTGTCCTTAACATTTACAAATACAATACCTCTGTCAAATCTTTTGCCATAAAATGATAATGTAATCTTGATATAACTAAGAAACACACCTAATAATAAACAGAACCAAATAGTAAACAAGCTCGCGATTTATTTGCTCTAAAAATTAATGTGTGCAATAGATTTATTTGCTTTAAAAAGAATGCACCAATACAACTCCAACTTTTCTTGAATTTAATATGTTGAACTACGCATAGGCTTTTAGTTATAAAAACAGAGCCAGTCAAATTTTCGTACTATTTTATCAGGAGCAGACGTCTAAACCTGTGAACCCTAAACACAGGACACCATCGTCTCTGTTCTAGTGCACAGTGAAAAAGCACGGCGTTTAACTTATCCGATAATTAACTGAACAATAAAATATGTGATATAGCTATGAAGTTTGTTTTTACTTATGTTACTATTAAGAGATGTATTTAATTTGCGGGATTTTCTTAAAATATTATTTTAACGTAAAAAATGTCAACAGAGGTTCGAGTTAACCATTGGACTAACATTTTCAGTGCTAATCAAAAAATTTCAATGAAGGTTTGATTCCCATGGAACTAGCATTTTCGGCATTAATTAAAAAATATCGATGGAGGTTAGACTCCCCCCACCCCTCTCCATAGAACTAATATTTTCAGGGTTAATCAAAAAATGTCCAGGGAGGTTTGAGTCTCCCATGGAACTAACATTTTTGCCGTTAATCAGAAAATTTCAATGATGGTTTTGTTTCCCCCATTGGACAAACATTTTCGGTGCTAATCAAAAAATGCCAACCAACAGACTTTGAACAAATTTTTGCCAGCTGGGTATATCATTTATTATGGAATCATTATATATTAAACATAAAAAGAACTTTCCGAAATAAAAAACATGCACACCACAAGATGTGGTTGTCATGGTAAATTGCTACTTTCAGAATTGTTTGAAGCATGGAATTTGTTCAAAGTAATACGTAAACAAGTTACAAGACAAAGTCAACATAATAAATGGATCCAAACAAGAAGTATGCAAATGATTTGGGAGTGCTATAAAAATATATCCCTACTTTAATAAAAGAAATAAATTGGCATCATGCACAAAATGGTAAATAAAAAGGGCTCGTGCGCCAACATTTTGAACATGTGCACTTAAGCATAACAGAAGATCAATTTTATGTGGCCTTAAACAAGATACTATCTTATCCGTACTATTTTCACGATATGTACATATTCTATGTGTATTAATTTTGGCACATGGCAACAGATGAAAAAAAAACAATGACACTCATTTAGAATAGCAAAACAAGACTTAAGGAATGGATTTATTTTCGAATTTATGTTTTGTGCATATACAAACTAGTTTTTGGCAAAATCTAAAAAATTAGTATACACGGAAACTAGTATCAATCAGGTATTGCTCAAAATAAGGGTAAATAATCACTGTTGGCACAAGAAAAGCTAAAAAATTACTCCTCCACAGTGATTATTTTCTTTTATTTCAACCACTGATTGATGCAATTATGTGAAGAAGAGTTTGATTCCATACCTGAATTTTTAATGTTATGTTGTTTCCAAAGGAAGAATGTTCATTAGGTAGGATGCCTTGCAAACACGTTAAACCAATATCTAAAAGACTAAACATTAAAATACAACTAAAGTATTGTTCACAAAAAAATAACTTAAAAACAAAGCACAAAATGCATTTGAAAGAATTAACCTTATTTGGCCTGGGGTCTATTTTAAGTCTGGGGGAGGGGTGGTTCCATGCATATTTTTAATAAGGATATAAACCTACTGCTTTGCACAATGTTAACCTATTACAAAAGGAACATTTTGGTACAAAAAGTATTTTGCTGAAGTTATTAGTTTTGCTGTGATGTCATCTGTAACACATGGTGGTTAAGTCTAATAAATAACCCAAGAGATCTTAAACCATAATTTTTCATGGAATTAACAAAAATCCGCAAGTGTTAATCCTGAAAAGTAAGTAAAGCAAGGTATCTTGTTACCTTTTCACTAAATGTCTTGATAATGGAGCAATTGACAATGAATCTTTCAGTATGACCAAAGAATCTAAACAGAAATTGAAAAATACGAAATAAATTCAGCATTAAAAGTAGATTCCCAAAACGAGTGAAAGTTAAACCTAGCACATGGAACAGATTTGTATACATTATAAAACATTGTACTGTGTATATACTATTAAAAGAATGCTATAGTGTTCCTATATTGCCATGGTCATGAATTTAATCATATGATATAAAATAAAGATTAATTAATTAGTTAATTTTCAAAAATGTGATCCTGGTCAAACCCTTATAAACTGAATTCAAAGAGTCGACACAAATCAAGAGTAATAGCCCATCCAAAATTCGTTTAGTGGGCTGAAAATATGGCTAGTGATCTCAAAGTTTTGCCTACTGTAGCCAATACCAAATTTCAAGGTGGCACCATGATATTGCTCCATTGGACCAAAACACAATTCAGACCCTATTTGTCCAGCACTCATCAGTCTTGAGTGGAAGAAATCTTTTTTTTTTGTGAGTCCTGCCAAATTTTATAATAGTAGCACTTCAGGAATATAGTGAAATAAGAAAAGCGAGCTGCCACCACAAAGTGGTAGCACATCCAAACTTCTAAAAAGTTTATGCCCAAAAAAGGAAATAGTTTTCAAAGCAGGAAATTACCATTCCTCGTAAGAAGCCAACTGATGTCAAGATTACAAGACTCTTTTGCACGTAAAAATACTACACCGTTATACATTCAAGCCTCAAAATAATGGTCATATGTCACCTGTTGGAGAGTGTTTTTTGGTACAGTTCTCAACTGCAACCGACTGTTATTTTTTGGCTTGTACCTTTAGAAATGTTCTGACTGCAACAGTTTGCAAGTGTAGATAAATCTTTCCAACACTGCTGGTATATATCCCATCCAGTTTTGTGGTTAGCTGAAGTTAACTGGTGCTAAATGATACAGCACAGGGGTACTTAGATCAAATTATTTCAAATACTTATAGTACTTAGTAATACTTAGGAGTACTTAGATTAAGTTATTCTGAATAATCGAAGATAAGATATAGATTATTCTACTAGTTTGGCAATAATTTAATACTACCTTAAGGGAAGAAATTTTCTCGAGAAGAAATTTTCGTGAATTAGCTCCTGGTTCGCGAAATTAAAGCTCGACCTGCAATTCGTGAAATTAAAATCTGCGAAATTTAAGCATAACCGACAACTCGCGAAAATAAATTCCGCAAAAAACTGAAAATTTTCGGATGTTTTAAAAAAAAATCCTCTGTATTTTTGTTTATTCAGTTTAAACTTTTTATAAAGATATTGAAAGGAGCTATACGCTACCAAATAATACTTCCGTGGTATCTTTACAAAGCAATAATGTTTTTTCTCTTTCTTGATGTTTCAGTAATTAAAGAAATTAGAAAGAAATTACTAAAACAGTAATGCGTTTGTAGTTTGGTAGTGTAAAAAACGTTTGAAACAGATATTGACTGATTTTTATACTCGTCCAAAGTAAATTTCGACCACAAAATGCGAAAATAAGTTCCGCAAAATTGACCTTTGAACCTTAAAACGCAAAAATAAATTCCGTAAAATCGACTTTCAAACCGTAAAACGCGAAAATAGATTACTACGCAAATTTATTGAAGTTTTTTACCCACAATATGTTCTCATAAGCATATGTCTCTATCTATCTTCATTGAAACTTCAGGCAACATATAGCGTTAAACAGCTTTCTTCAATAGCTGCAGGTAGTGCTTTACAATATCAAGTTTTACACTGTTCATATTTGTGCTTAGCTACACTCCATGAATTTTAATCCATAAAATTCAAGAGCAATATTAACATAGTGCACCTATATTCAGATATACACCTTGCATATGCACCTTTATCAGGGATGAACTTAATATGTAATGAGTGTGATATGAAGATACAGAGAATCAACAAAAATTGAAGGTAGGTTGTATAGCAGGAGTTAAATAACTGCCGGTCATCACTGTAAAGAAGAGATCTTTCAAAATGTTTTGAGCCAATTTGGCTGAAAGTATTCTTTAAGGGAGCCCCGGGGTAAAATTATAAGTTGAGCTCAAATTGAAGAGTTTGAAAAATAAATAACATTGCTTTTTATTTCATGTAAAAATCATTATCGATTCTCAAGATATTGCATTTTTAAAGTTTTTGAAGAAATCAATTTTGGTTAATTAATGCGTTAATTTATATGTTTATGACATCATACTTTGGTAATCCTTTGGTAACACTTTATTGTTAACAAGTAATACTGATTGAGGTATAAAATTTTCCAGTTATGTAGGTTCTCGTAAATTACATCTTTTGGGATAGTTTTCACTTTTCAAAAAGGGACTGGTAGCTAGTTCCAGGCCTCTTTTGTATTTTCGGTTATAGCGATTTATACAGACAATGAGTTAGTGTTGAGCGTTCAAATTTATGGATAGCATCCCTATTAATGTAATGAATAAGAAAATAATAATTTTGCATATATTTGATTGTCACTTATTGCAATAATGCAATGTCACCAAAAATACAAAGGAGCCTGGAACTAGCTACAGGTGCGATTTGAGAAAATATTTTTTGCTTCAAAAGATGTAATTTAAGATAATCTATGTAACTGGAAAATTTTATGCCCCAATCAGCATTAGAAATATTAACAATAAAGTATCTTACCATATAAGGACTACCAAACTATGATGTCTTAAACATATAAATTAACGCAATATTGATTTCTTCAAAAACCTTAAAAATGCAATATCTTGAGAACTGATAATGATTTTTACATGAAATAAAAAGCAATGTTATTTATTTTTCAAGCTCTTCAATATGAGTCCAACTTATATTTTTACCTCGAGGTTCCCTTTAAAAATCTCTCCTTTACAGTGCTGACATAGTAGTTAATTTAAAATCCATGTTGTAGGAATCATCCGTGTTTGAAATAAGAGGAAATAATCATTGTGGAGAAGTGATTTCTGAGCACTGCTTCAGGTTAGAAAGATCATTAATATGTGATAAAATTTTACCTTTACTTTTTGTATAAAAACTGAAATCTTTTCTTCAATATTATGGAAACTTAGTTCATCTGTTTCAATGTTGATCTAAAGTATATAATTATATAAAATATAATTTTTAAATAATCCTTATCATTTTAGTACAACCATGCTGGGGTAAGAGGTCACAAAAGCAGCCATTGAGGTCACCTCCATCTTCAGTTGACTAACTTACTTTAACTTACTACAGTAGGGGTTAAAATAACTGACAGTCAATGTGGATGACCAGCAGTTATTTTAACCCTAACTGCAGACTGCCATGACAACAGAAACAAGTATTTTCAAAAGAACATGAATTCTGTTATTGCATGGCCTTCCTTACTTAAGGATTGTTTAATCATAGCTACCGAGGTTCTA
Organism: Neoturris breviconis; assembly: GCA_032360805.1. Classification (NCBI taxonomy): domain Eukaryota; kingdom Metazoa; phylum Cnidaria; class Hydrozoa; order Anthoathecata; family Pandeidae; genus Neoturris; species Neoturris breviconis. Next base: position 2,370 of record JAULBZ010008940.1, on the reverse strand, counting down.
CTGTAAGTAACAAGAAAAATCTGACCTGATAAAGCAGTTCTTCAAGACTCTCATTTACGTTAATCCTAAAAGAACAACATATACAGTATATGTATATTCAGAGGGAACAATTTTTGAGAAATATTTTTAATGTTGTTGTGAAACAAGTTTGATAGATAGATAATACACATGTATATATTGACAACAGGCCTCTGAATTCAGAACGGCATTCCCCTTGTGGAGGGGCATCATTGAAGGCTAATTTTCAGCCGACCGGCTATAAATTAGTCTCCAAAGATGCTCCTCCACAGGGAAATGTCGACGTGAATTCAGAAGCCTGGACAACAAATTTGCTTCCTAATAACTGCTGGTGGACATAATGGTTCAACAAATACGATAACTGACCTTCCAACATTTGAAATTACACTTAAGTCTTTATTTCGAGCATTTACCAATCTTTTTTGTAGTTCTCCTTGATGTGATTGTGATATTATTCCAAATTTGTGAATAACTGGAACTCTTGTGATCGGCATTCTAGTAACTTTTTTATAATAATATATTACTGTAAATTTCAAATATTATAAAAGTGCACGTAATTTTAACAGAATGAAAGTCATCAAATATATACACCTTACCTTTATAATTCAAATACTGTAAAACTCTGAATATAAGCCCAGGGCTTATAAGTTTGTAAGCATTTTTTTGGTGAGCTTTTATATGATATGGGGGCTTATACAGGGAGGGGGGGGGGGGAATAAATCAAGTGTAAATTTTTTATAGAAAACAGAACTCATAAGAGAATACCCTATCATACCATACTGTACACATAGCAGCTACACTGGAAAATGGGCGTCAGAAGCATTTGCAAGACTATCAAATATGAAAAATGTGGTTTTTCAGCCGCTCGGTCTATAACCAAACAACGATTTTTTCATATGATTGTGACGTCAGAACAACTACTTTCAGATTCTGGAAAGTAATATGCACATGCAAAACTCTGTCATAACAAGCTGCTTTCAAAGCGGAAGACAAAATGGTGCTTCCAACATGTATATATGGGCTACTCCTCTGCATGCGGCGGCAACTCAAAATTTGCTTGCATCGTCACCTCATCGTATTAATCGACAAGTCATCAAAAAACACAATCGACATTTCATCAAACACAAATTGTCGAAGTATCAATTGACATTTAATCAACACTAATCGATACTAATCAAACTCGATCAAAGTTAATCGAATCCCATTGAATTACAAATCGAAAGTTCGATTACTTCTGACTTCGGCTGTTTGGTATCTAAGCTAACTGAAAATTTCGATTACTCACGCATGGATATTATTATTATTATTCACAAATATTTATTTACAGGATAAACTGTCAGTTAATAAAAACATATAAAATGCAGTTACTGTTGTAATAGAGTCCTGTACAGGACATATTATAAATAGTTAGTAAAAAGTGCATAAAAGTTATTTTAAATATAAAAATTGTACTTTTCAGACAAATCATGGTCAAATGACGTCGGAATAAGGAAGATTAACATTATTCCAACGATGCGTGGCAATGATAATTCTGGTAGGTACTGCAGACTATTTAACAAAAAAGGGATCGAAAATTATAACCAATCCTTCTCGGAAGACACACCACACCATCATCCATGTCAACGTCAAAACGGCAACAAATTTTACGTCTGTGTAATTGTCCAACGCTCTCTCAACGTCGACTGATCAAGATGCACCCACATGGTTATTGTAACGATGTCCCAGTGGGCACACGACGCCGGAACAACGCGGAAACAACGCCAAAGCTATACGTCGCAACATCGTTTGATGTGTTGTTGTTTCTATGTCGCTCCGACGCTGTGTGCCGGCAGGGGAGATATGAGATATGAAGGGCACAGTATATTACAATGGTTTCCCTTCTTTAATTTTCACAGCTAATAAAAGTGAGAAGAAACGATCTGTCGTTGCATAGGCAGGTAGCTGTACAATCGGACAAATCCAGAACAAATCCTGGCATGGAAAAGATTCAACATCGTGGTGCCATATTTGTTTATTTACATTTGGACTCGCTTACTCAATAAATTTATATCTGCCAGTGTAAAATCTAGAACAACCTCAGCGGGGTTCCTTTATGTCATTTACATACCGGAAGAAGGGATTCAATACCCTGGGAGGACCCAGGACCAAGCACTCAGAGTTTTCAGATTATAGATGATTGGACTTTTTTTCTACATTGCTCAAGATTGAGAGATAATTTTTTGCTCAATTAGTCCAACCTCGTTCCCAGGGCTTCTTGCCTTTTCGCTGCAACCTCGTTCCCAGGGCTTCTGATCCAACGCCAAATTTCATTTACAGTACATATTTAATTTTTAAACTCAAGAAAGTATCCAC
>JAULBZ010008939.1:0-10366 GCA_032360805.1 Neoturris breviconis | reverse complement strand
TTTTTAGTGTCCTGCCATGTTATTTACTTAACCATTTTTTCAGTGTCCTGCCATGTTAGTTTCCTGATGTTATTTTATAAAGGCCATTTTTCAACGCCTCTTTGGCAAAAATAAAATAACGACGATAATGTTGTAAATAAAACGATACGTTCATGTAGACAAATCCATGTATCTATTTGTAAGCTTTCATTTTACGAGCTTGCTATTGTGACTTTGGGGTTAAATACTTTGACCAGACATTGACATTGATTATTATTTAGTTTATGTTATATATATTTTTTTATTACGTGTATTTTAAACATATTTTAAACATACCTTGAAATCACGTGCTATATCTTGTTGTTGGGTCATTTCTTTCTCAAAAAAATATAATCTTGACGCTATTATCATTAGTTGGTCATCCTTAATAATGTAAACAACATGGAGGCCTAATTCGCACATGCGGAGGAGAGCCATAAACTTTTTTGGGGAAGGAATATCAAAAGTAAACGTCCACCTGTAGATTTGGACTAATTTTTGTAAAAAGACTTTACATTATGGAAGACAGTCGATTTACTCGGATGTGAATCCAAATTTGGCCTAAAAATCAATTTTTGGAACTGGACTTGAAATAATCACCCCTGAATTCAAAATCAACATCCTAAGGCCAAGTCAAGTGCAAAGTGTCAGACAAAACAACATAAGTTTTGGATCAAGAAACAATTTTTGGGACTGGTATTTAACGAATCCACTCCCGTATTCGAAATCGATATCTAAGGCCAGCCAAGTCAGATGTTAAGTTAAGTTCTGGGACCAAAATTGGCCAATTTTTCGAAAATGAATTGAAATCATATTTGAATCAAACTTTCCCCAGTAAACGTTTTTAATAATTTTGATAATTTGATTGTGAAATGAATACTTCTAAAAGAAGTTTTAAAGAATTTTTGAGATAACTCGGAGATTTTATTTCAATTAAAATTTCCGAGTTAAATAACTCGGGATTTTCTTTCCATTAAAGTTTTAATCGATTAAAATTCCCGAGTTAAATAACGAGTTACGAAAAGTTAGATAACTCGGGTTATGACGTCATATTCGTAACTCGGGCCCGTAACTAGGTTTTCTTAACTCGGAATTTCCGAACCTCTTGAAGCTCAGGCTAACTTCTGTACAGATTTATTTGTGTTGAATTTTGTCAATTTTAGTTGATTTAACCCAAATAAGTTGGTTTTAAAGCGATATTTGGTGATGGTCACTTAGCTAGTACCTGACTAAATGTACCTGACTTATCCATAATCGCACAGACACATTTTGACGTTGTTTTTAAGTTGATCCGACCATAGATATTCGCCGTCTTTTATGCCGGCTTTAATCATAGATATATTTATCGTGACAGCATATGATGTATTTTATGCCATTCTTATATTTGAAATAAAAATAAATCAATAAAATAAAATTCGGAAAATAAATTGTTTTGAAGAGTATCATATCATCCCAGTGGCCATGAAGTTGTTCAAAGTCCGTAGTAAAGACGCTAGAACCACGTTTTCAACATTGTTCAAGCGTATTTACTGCTGACTTTGAACAAGTTTATGGCCACTTGGATGAAGCTCATAATTGGTGGTTTCTTATACGTTAGTGAATTCGTGCCTAGTGGTCAAAAACTGTTCAAAGTCGGCAGTAAAGACGCTTGAACAATGTCCAACTGGTTACCCTGCTCTCTTCACATTTACATTTGAGATGCTTTCTGACTTACCTTAACTCATAGTCTTTTCTTGTGACTACGACATTGTTCTATCGCCTTTACTGTTGAGTTTGAACAAGTTATCGCCCACGCTAGATGTGCTTAACTGTTTGTGACGTTCATGGCCATCTTGTATTTCAAATTTTATCATGGGAAATTTTCCTTTTTTTTTTGTTAAAAAAATTGAAAATTATTATTAATAAATTTTTCCTGCTGTTACCCCCTAAAGATATAAAAAAATAATATAAGAACGACTACTAACAAATTATAAATACGGGTGTCAAAATAATGGTAATTATCGAACCACGTGTAGTACCACCTCAATAACACATAACACATGAGAATAAAGTATCATCGTTAAGATGTTTACAAGAGATGATTTGCTTCATCACCATGACTACCATAGTTTTAATGAGAAATGTTGTTAACCATGCTAAGCTTATTTCATATTTATGAGCCTATTAAAATTTGCATATTTTTAAGAAGGAAAACAAATATAGTGAACAACGCGTACCCAGCGGGCACACGACGTCAGATAAACGTCAAAACAACGTCAAAATGACGTGGTGATGAGTACTGTAAATGATAAAATAAACGCCTTTTTGGGGGGAGGAGATTATTCGACTAGGGCGTTCATTAAAAAATATCAAAATTTTTAATGTAGACGGGTTTTTTTGCTTTCTATAGCTATAAATTATATTCATATTAGATCTATGTATATCTATTTTAGGGGGGATTGGGGGGACCTTTATTGAAAATCAACATATTCGGGAGGTGTTTATTCGACATTTTTTTATATATTTCGTTGAGCGTTTATTTGACAGAGGCGTTCAATTAATTGAGAGCGTTCACTGTAATCAATCATTTTCGGTATTTCTATAGGTATGACACGGTTGTATACCAAGGGACCGCATTTGGTCGTCTTTCACGGTGTGTTGTTAGCGAAAAGATAAATCATGGATTAATTTTGTACCCTCTCCTTCGCAGAACCTTACGCACGCAAAGCGGTGGAGTGTCCCATAAAAATAAACAAAAAAATGTTTGTGTTTTATGTATATGCATATAGATGTGATGTATGTAAGAACCAAGCTCGTCCCCAGCCCCTTTTGACTTTTTTTTTATTTTTCTCGGACCTTCCGTGAAAAATAAAAAAAGACAAAAGGGGCTGGGGACGAGCTTGTGTGAGAACGACAGATCTGTGTGTTGGATTCAAAAATAAAATAACGAAAACTTGTGTTCAGATAATAGAAAAGTGAAGGGTTATCTTTCCATATAGGTTTTTTCTTTTATATGGACACTAATCAAATTTAACAAACTCGCACCTAGTCGCTATTAATACGGAAGGTTGACACATGAATATCATCATAGAGGCAAATAGCACTGGGAACGAGGTGGCAAATTTAAACAGTACTCTTTCTTACAGATACTATTTTATCGGGGAAAATTTGTCTTTGAAAAGTGACAGAATTTTCGCTTGGTGACGAAATTTTTCCCGCGGACAAATATTTTTCCCAGAGGAATATTTTTTCAATGAATTTATTTGCCACCAGATAATTTTCTATGAAACTTTATTTGAACCATGAATTTTTAAGGTAAAGTTAGCAACTAATACAATAAATACAACAAAAGAAAAAGCCCAGAATGCACTTGTGTCATCGGGGGAGGCATAACACTGCATTGCATATTACATGGACCGAGAGTTTATAACTGCGGTTTTTATGTCATGAGCTACGAAAATTAACAAGTACTCTGCACTATCAAATAAACGGGAGGAAGGGGGGTAGGAATAAACGTTGGCAAAGAAATTAAAAGTATTTGCATCAAGAGGAAGTGAGTGCGCAGGGGTGGAAAATAGCCTAGTAGCTCTAGCGCTTGAGTTTACTAATTAGCCCTAATACTCGGGTTACTGATTAGCTCTAATACTCGGGTTACTGACTCGCCCTAACATTAGAGGTTACTGATTAGCTCTAGCACTCGGGTTACTGATTAGCTCTAATACTCGGGCTACTGACTAGCCCTAACATTAGAGGTTACTGACTAGCCCTAACATTAGGGGTTACTGATTAGCTCTAGCACTCGGGTTACTGATTAACTCTAATACTCGGGTTACTGACTCGCCCTAACATTAGAGGTTACTGATTAGCTCTAGCACTCGGGTTACCGATTAGCTCTAATACTCGGGTTACTGACTAGCCCTAACATTAGAGGTTACTGACTAGCCCTAACATTAGGGGTTACTGATTAGCCCTAATGCTAGGGGTTACTGATTATCCCTAATACTAAGGGTTAGTTATTAGCCCTAATGCTAGAGTTTGCTGACTAGCCCTAATACTCCAAGAGATATGATAAGGGTTAGGCTTATTGCTAGGTTGTTTATTAAAGCAAAATAATAAAAGCCTGGAAACGAGACTGATGAGATGATGTAATGCTCCTGCCTTTAGAACGATATCTCAAAATGATACAAAAACGGTCTCCTTTACACGAATAGCCCTATTCAATAATATATCAAAACGAGGCTCAAAATAGAACTTGGTACAATGCAATAACTTCCTTCTGGTGCACTGCAATGTACAAAAAGGAAGTTATTGCATTGTATGAAGTTCTACTTTGAGCAGTCAGCACCTCGTTTTCATGTATTTGTGAATAGGTCTATTTAATTGCTGTCACCACATGTAATCCGTTAATACGGATATAAAATTTATATATTTATTCCTTTTCATCGTCTGTATCCTCTTCGTTTTTTGTATCATCTGTTTTACTCGTTTTCTTCCATTTCATTCGACGATTTTGAAACCAAACTTTCACTTGCTTTTCTGTAAGTTTTAAACCAACGGCGAGTTCAACTCGACGACGGCGAGATAAATATTTATTAAATTGAAATTCTTTTTCGAGTTCAGTTAATTGAGAGGTATTGAAACTTGTTCGAAATCTCTTTAAACCATCTCGATCGCAATCCAAGCAACAATCTAGTAGTAAAGAAAATATCGATTGAATCTTATGACTGCTTTTCTTTTCTTTTCAAATTCGCAAACGATAAGATAAGGTAATATACGTAGCATAGAACCTGACGAAAAATTTAATTAGTAATTAATTAATCAGTAATTACTGTTTTTATTGATTTTCCTAATTCTAGTTCCAATATTGCCTATATGAAGAAACTTTCCCTTTCTTTCTACTCAAGAGATACAGCACATTGCTTTATAGAGGTCAAAGCGACTCCCCCAGTTGACAGAAACTTGTTCACAAAATCAGCGCTAAAGACGATAGAACAACGTCAACAAGTTTTTGCCCACTGGTCTGTCTACAGCCAACAGGATCGGTGTACGGTGTGAGTTCAAATCTCACTAAGTTACGAGAGATATAATTTACTGACCAGAATATATTAAGAAAATTTCGCTTTCTTTAAATACAAGATATATAATTTACTGACCAAAATATACGAAGAAACTTTCAATTTTATTCCAACAGAAGAGATATAAGTTATTGATCGGAAATAAAACAAAAGTTAAATAAATCAAATTGCAACGTGACTGCACAAAAAAGAAGTTATTGTATTGCAACAAGTTTCTACTTTGAACATCCATCACCTCGTTTTCATGTCAGTGCCGTAACCACGATTTTTATCGCACATTGAGGTCATTAATTGGGGCCTGGGGAAAATTCCTGAAAAATATTGTAATTTGAAGATGTGTGAGGGTCTAAATATCATCAAGATTGACCTATTTTGATTTGTAGGACGTAGTGCAAAGAATAATGGATATTTGATTGTAAACACACCATGATAAATAAATACTATCATATTAGAAATTTAATAAAGTTAACTAATCCCTCTTGTCCATGTGAAGACAATTTTAACAATAGTATTTTTAATTATTTGTCAAAAAATGTGTGGGACAAATTTGGTCTTCACAATCCTTACAAATGTAAAAGATGATAACACATGTTTTGGTTCATATAATTTTTATTTCTCGTAAAACAAATATTGGGGGGAGGGGCGTGCCCCCGCCTTCCGGTGGTTACGGCGCTGCATATATTTATGTATTGCTTAATTGTTGCCATTACATATTCACCGTTAAAGTCGCATAATCACTCTATTTTGTCAAAATTCTAAAATCTTTATCAAGTTCCCTATTGGCCATTGCTGTTCACATCCTGAAAATTTCAGCATTTATAAGTAACAGGAAGTTGGTCAAATAAGCAATTATTTTATCAAAAACTAGCTACAACTTACATGAAGAACCATGCAGAAAATCAATGAAGTTTGGCCAAACAATATGGCTGCCACACGGTTAGCATAAAAAATACAAAACTTTAATCACTTGTATCTCCACGAATAGTTGTCTTTAAAGAATGAAATTTTCAGAATGTGTTACTGACATTACAAGTTTTCATGTTATCTATTTGGAATTTTGACCAAAATAGGGTAATTATGTGACTTTAAGGATCGTCCAACATATAGAATTTAGAGGAAGAGAAAGCGGAGAGTATAGACTTTATTCGTATCCAATAAACCAAATAATTGCAAGCTCAGTCGTTGATTTGAATCAACCAAAGCAATTGTATTTGGGCCAAAATTTGGAGATAGTCTGTTAAGCTAAGACAATATATAGTCACCAGAAATTAGCGATTATTTTTCTATTTTTATGACTAAAATTGGCAACGAAAATAAAAGATTTTTCATTCGCCAAAATGTAAGCGACCTTTTTAGCGATGTTTGGCGTTACTTTTGGCGAGAACGTGCCACACTTAACTTTTGAGAATGTAATACTACACACCCAAGAAGGGGGCAAAACTTGTTCAAAGTCCGCAGTAAAGACGCTAGAACAGCGTTGGGCACTCACTGATTCGATAAATTCAAGTGGAATCTTTAATATATTATAGTTAAGGTACCCACATCGATAACAGAAGAAACATAATATATACCTGGATAATACGAATGTTGGTATGAATAAGGTATGAAGTGATGTGGGTAATACACAGGTTGATGCCTTCTAATTGAAGCTGAACTATAACAACTTTCACATTTACAATCAGTATTTATTATTTCTCTTCGTGGTAAATGTCTCATCGGACGGTCATATTTCTCATAATGATGGTCAACACTTTGTGAATGGATAAGTCTATGTTTCTCATACATATTTATTCTTGGTCGTTCAGAAGGATCTTTTGAACAACATTCTGATGTTGCTGATGGTAAGCAGGATGATGGTGGTGAACAATTTCTTTGTGAGTCATAACACATTTGACACGATGTTCTTTCGTAACTTCTCTTCCACATGGTTCAAAGTAGAGGGATGTTTTTAGTTTACTTCCCTATATATTGTACTCTTTTTAAACCCTCTTAAACAAATAAAAAAAAGAAAAAATATATACCGATCTAAATTATGATTAATATTAAGTAATTCAATTTCAATACTAGCTACCCCCTGGATTAATCAAATCAAGTCTCAATACCACCCCCTGGATTAGTAATATCGACAGTCAAATGTTTACGACTTTCGTATAATCTAGGGAGTAGTACAACAGTCAATTTATAAATTAATATTTGAAATTTGAAATTTGCATCCCCCTGAAACTTTTAAAATAGTACCACTGCAAAATAAAATAAATTGCGGGGGTATCACTCTCCAATATGGAATTGTCAGAGGTTTAATAATCCATTTCGCTTTGCTTTTCTTTTTTCTTTATGTCAATAAGATCAAACGTAGTAACTTACTTTATAAGCCTTAAACTTGTAAGTAGAAGAGAGGCTCATATACAAACGTAGATTAGACAAATTATGAGGTTTCGGAATAGCGTAAAAAACAATCAATTTTGTAGGATAAGATTGTACACAGTGTTTATTATTCATAAGAGATATAATCGAAAGTAATAAAAATAAGCTATAAGAAATTTAAACGATACTTTGATAGCGTAAATTTTCTTTGATCTTTGAGGATTTGACAGGATTGGTTGTTTTTCACTTGATATAAACTATATTTTCATTGGTTTAAAGACAAATTGAATAAAGGGTACAATCAAAGAGTTTTAAAGCGATGACTTTTAATGACTGGGAGACTTTTGTCTCTATGTTTTTGTTTTTTAGACAGAGCTGTTTGTTATATGTTATATTAAACAAATGTTAGAATTTGAACAAAAGAGGTCTATAAATTCGTAGTTTTGTCACTGAGTTTATCGTAATTGGTTGATCTCTTCGGTACGAAGAACGTAATCAGTTGTAAATTGGTCGACCACTCGACGTCAACAAAACGTTGTTTTCTACACTGCTTAGGCGTCAAGTGCTTGCAGGTGTGGTCTTGTTCATAAAGAATGAAAGCGATATCCAATGACCAAAAACTTGTTCAAAGTCAGCAGTAAAGGCACTTGAACAACGGTTTCAACGTTGTTCTAGCGTCTTTACTTCGAACTTTGAGCAAGTTTTTGTCGAACCTTGGTTCTTTGCCCTATTGGTTCGATAAAACGTTTGTTTATAAACCTCGCCTTTATAAGCATCACCAGGATGAAAATTAGTCCTCTCATCTTCAAGATCTCAGAATATACAAAGTCTTACAAAAAAACAATTGCGTAAAAAGAAAGAGCATGTCCTAAAATGTTGATTAAGCATCTTTATTTACGGGTGGTATCCATAGAAATATGGAAATTGCGGTTTGAACTTAATCATCAGTCAAAATGTTCTAAGGCTCATAAAAAAAATGAAAAAAATATTTAATATTTACCTTGGAAAAATTCGCCGTTTCTCCCCGCCAAATACGCCCATCGCAAAGGTCGCCATTACTGATACACTTTTTCCTGGTTGCATGGCATATTTCAGGCCAAACCATCCGGCAGCACGGCGCTTTGTTCAGGAACAAATCCCAAAATATATGGTTTATAATTTATTTTTTGTGGACCAAAAGAGGAGCCACAAGAGGAGCCACATAGAAAAAAAGAGAATCGAGCAGTGCACAAGCATGCACAAAAATGAAGTTAAACAGCCAATGCTTCGTTTTCATGTATTTGTAAATAGGGCTTATTATATGTGTGTGTGAGAGAGAGTAATGTGATAAAGTTGTTTCGAGGTCGAGCATGAAAATATATCATTCTTGTTTCATTTGTCATTTTGCTTTCTCGGCAAATTGCTCTTAATTACTTTGAGCGATGGCGGTGATCAAAAGAAAATTATTCATGCTAACACCCTGATTATATACTTAACTGATAACGCTTTAATATGAAATCACTTTGCTTTCGGATTGAAAAGACGGGGGTTTAGGGAGACAAGTTTTGGCCAACTGGGTTGTATCAAACTATGTCACGAAAACTAAATTTTCGCTTCCACTACCCCAAAGATTTCATGCAGAAACCAAAAGAAGACATTCCATTCGTAGACATTGACGCCACGTGATCTTTGACTTCAATTTCTACCAATGGGACGTGTTCTTTCGGCTTTCGCATGGAATTTTTCGCCTGGTGGAAATGACCCTCATGCGTTATTTCATATCCTTCTGCAACAAACCAAAAGAAGTGTTGCGTCAATTTCTGCCAATGAAATGTCTTCTTTTGACTTTTGCACGGTATTTTCCGCTTTATGGAAATCAACATTTACCATTTACCCCCGTCTTTTGAAGGTATGTTCTCACAGTAGTACATGTTAAGAATGTATTTAGAGACAAGAAAGAGACAGACGTGTTAAAGTAATGTACAATCTAACGTTCAAAAAATTCACCGCAAACAAATTGGATGAGATTAAAAGCTATTGACAATTTTTCCATGATTCCTCATCTAGTTACTAAATATTACTTAATATCTACATAGGTAAACTTGGTCAAACGTACCACGAGTTCTCATTTATTTCACATAAATATTACTTAACTCTTTATATAGGCACATTCTTCTCTGGTCAAATCTTCCATGATTTTTCATCTATTTCACATAAATATTATTTGACAATCTATATAGGCACATTCTAATCAAACTTACTATGAGTTCTCATTGTTTCATATAAATATTACTAAACTCTGTAGCTATATAGGCACGTTCTGGACAAAAATTCCATGATTCCTTGTATGTTTCACAATTATCCTGGCATCACGACAACAATGTTGAATACTGTAAACCTCACTAAAATTCTGTTTGTCTCTGGTATTCCCATTAAGAACTTAAATATTTAAACTACCGAACTAAAAAACTTTCTAACGGCAAATCTCCACTAGGCGAATTCTAAACGAAGCCTGCCAGGTGACGTCACTTTCAAACAATGTAATGGCTTCATTTAGAATTCTTACGAAGGTACGAACGAATTAGTGGAGTTCCTTCCGCCTTAACTAAGGGGGAGGGGAGGGTTGCTTATTCATTTTTGGAATTTTTTGGAATTTTTCCCAATCCTGGGCGACTGGATTGCTTCTGAGTTCGTATGGCCTTTAAAAAATCGTTCCCAATATTTCTTTTTGGTTGCCTGATTCATTGTTATAACGCATTATTAAATTCTCGCGTTTCAAATCGAAAAGAGCCTCAAATCCCTGTAAAATCTACATGATGTTCTAAAAGACTAAGAACAATCTTGAAACTTTTTACTGTATATTATTAGCTCAATCTCGTCCCCAGCCCCTTTTGACTTTTTTTTATTTTTCTCGGTCCGAGAAAAATAAAAAAAAGTCAAAAGGGGCTGGG
>JAULBZ010008938.1:0-10367 GCA_032360805.1 Neoturris breviconis | reverse complement strand
AAATTTCTGGCCTATTCTACTATTGCTAGTTAGGTAGCGACACCTATATATTTACTTACTTTCGCCATATGAATGTTGTTTTGGCATGCATTTAAAACAATCTATAAAATATAGTATATATAGTATCCAGAAGGAAAAACAACAACAATAAAATAGATTACCGATGTTGACAAATTACACAAATAAACATCAGCATTCTCGTTTGAAAAAATATGGAAACATAGTTGCTTAGGATTATTTCTTTCAGGGTCGTTGGGGCCAAGGTCCTGGATCCCGGGTCTATTTATTAAGAATTGGGTCCCGGGTCCCACGTTAAGGGTAACGGGTGCTGGGTCCCGGGTCCCACCTACAGGGTCCCGGGTTCCAGGTCATACTTCAAGGGTCCCGGGTCCCACCTACCTAGAGTCCCGGTTCCCGGGTCCCACTATTCCGGTATGTCCTAAAAGTTAAAGTGTTTGCCATGTTTTCATTCCCGAGGATATTTTTTTCTTACTATTGTATATATAATTAAATTAAAAACTTTAGTTCTCAGAAAGTAAGGCTTTGTTTCACTCTGTTAGAAATTTATAAATCAAATAATAAAACTTAATTGACGAGCAGAAAACAGAAAAATCTGTGATATGTTTCCTGTAAACAGACGATGTTTGGTCAACGTTAAAAATGACGTCCTTTTGATGTCATGAGGTCAAAACAACATATATTTGACGTTGATCAGACGACGCGTGCCAGGAGGTTCCCAGTGTATAAAATATTGCTCAAAGTCCGCGGAAAAGACTTTGTTATTTTGCTTTCAACGTTGTTCTAGCGTCAATTCTGCGGACTTTGGACAAGTTTTTGCCAACAGGTTTTTTATACTCTTTAATGTTCTTTAAAATACATACTTGTTGAGAAGGGGCCAGCGAGTGTTTTATTTATTACTTTACTTTTAATATTATTTTCTGAAAACAAATAACATTGAGAAGGAGTGCAAAGTATTTCAATCTACATAGCCTGATACAGTACAAAAATACACTCCTGCCCAGTGTTTAATCGGTAATTATATACGAGCTTTTGTTTTACAGAGGAGGTGTTATTTATACATATGATTTCATTTTTATCTGTTACAAAACTTTATTTTCAGTGGGAAAAACTTGTTTAAAGTACGCAGTAAAGACGATAGAGCAACATTAAACGACGTTTTTCTAGCGTCTTTACTGCGTACTTTGAACAAGTTTAAGCCTATTGACCACATATCTACAAGTCACGCGAACAGCATTACAAGATTTAAAATAATCTTATCGACGACGAAAAATATAACATGCTATCTAATAGTCTATATATGTAGACCTTTATGATGAACACTACTGTCTTGAAGAGTTGCAATTTTATTATATTTGGTGGAAACATCATAGTCAAAAAATTTGTTGATTGGACCTTGAATAACAGTACCTAGTCCCCAGTGTTTTTCTCTCATTGAAATCTAAATCTGTGAGAACGCGTTTGAAAAAGTTATAAAAAGAGCGAAGAGGCTTTGAAGACAAGTTTATCAGTCGATTTGACGGCGGTTGTTTCGACGGTCGAAAAGATTTAACATTTCACTATGATATGTTTGCGAAACATAATATACCAACCTAGTCCCCAGGGCTTCTTAGATTTTGTGGAGAAATGACGCACTGGGAACAAGGTTGACAATATATCTATCAATATTTTCACAGATAAAATGATAATGTTATCGTTAAGGTATAGCCTTATATGGTGCTTCATTATTGGCTTAAATTTCATTGGTCAACTCTTTGCTGGAGGTATGTAAAATATGTTTTGGTCAGTGTGCATTTGACATTTTATCAACGTCGAAAAGACTTCGTTTGGATGTTGCAACGTCAAAATGACGTCTTTTCGATGCTAAAAATCTGTCCCATGCGACAGGGTGGTGGCCTTAAATACAAATGAAAAAGTAGAAGAAGTATAATCAATTTTTTTCTTCTTTGAATGAGTCAATTTCATGGTCATTGCTTCAATACTTTCCTGACTAGATTATTTTCCATATATCTATTTAGTTACATCAGACTCGTCGAAAAAGTTAGACGAGCTATTGAAGAATTATGATTCAAGGGTGCGTCCTTATGCCGATGGTAAGACTCTCCAGAAGACACACGAATTCCAATCAACGATGAAATGACGTTAAGACGAAGTTGATTTGAAGTTGTGTCAACGTTGATTGTGACGTGTGTCTACTCTAATAAATAAATAATCACAAAGCTACGGACAAAAGTTATCGTACATTTTGTGAACCGCGGAAAACGACCACGAGAAGTCCCTACTTAAGGACTTAGGGTCTAACGACCACGAGAAGTCCCTAATTAAGGGCTTAGGATCTTAGGTCTTTTTGCAAACTCGACAAATTCTGTTGATTCTTGCAGCCTAATACCCAGACTCCCAGAAAAAATTCGAGTTTTTGTTCTGCTCATCTTGATAAGAAAAAATTAGGGTCTTTGTGTCAATTAGATGGGATAACGACCACTATTGAAGTCGTTTGTGTCAATTAGATGGGATAATGACCACTATTGAAGTCGTTTGTGTCAATTAGATGGGATAATGACCACTATTGAAGTCGTTTGTGTAAATTAGATGGGATAATGACCACTATTGAAGTCGTTTGTGTGACTTAGATGGGATAATGACCACTATTGAAGTCGTTTGTGTCAATTAAATGGGATAATGCATTGAGTAACGTCACTTATTTTATAGAGAAACCAGTTGAAGTTAAACTACAGATAACAGTTCTTGCACTTGGTCCCATCAATGAAAAAGATTTTGTAAGTTACTAATCATTCTCAAAGATACACGACGTCGGATCAATAAATATAAAATAACATGAAAATGACGTCTTGCCCTTGATACAATATTGTGTGTTGGTTGAGTTACCTTTCCATTCATTATATATTCAGTATATACTCATCAGGCACACGACGTCGGATCAACGTCAAAGCGACGTAGGGCTGTCAATTTGACGACGTCTCGACGTTGTGCTCACAAAGTATGCTTTCTATGTAGAATTAGATTACTTTTGATAATTTAAATTTTGACTGAAATGAGCAACCTCGTTGCCAGAAATTCTTGATCTTTCAAAAATACAGTTAGTTCACCTTATTTCTTGAGACAAGAATCCCTAGGAATGAGATTTCTAAAATGAGATTGAAACGACGTTGATTCAACGAGGATATTAGATATAATTGTCTAAACGCCAGAATACTTACAGTAACACGTCACGCAACTCTTGACACACGTCAGTAATAATATACTGAATGAATTGATCACAATACCATTTATCACCGGTCTAACAGCTGAATAGTTGATCGTTTATATGAAACCACAAAACCATTTATCACCGGTCTAACAGCTGAATAGTTGACCGTTATGTAAAACTCTCTTAACCATATTACTCTGCAGTATCAGGGGGAGACCCTTATTAAGTTTTGGAATTCCCTCCCCTCTCTCTTATTCCAACTCCATATTTATTAACTTTTAGGAAATCGATAATAATTAACCCTATTATATATGGGCTTTTTTTATGTACGTTGAATATATGGAAGGGAGGGGGGGAACTAATTAGCTAATTAGCTGTTGATACTAGAATTAAAAAAAAGGTCAAAATTTAATGCTGGCATCAGCATTTTTTCAAAACAAATTACAATTTTCTACCTCATTTTTAATTGACTATATCTAAGGAACAAAATAATTTTTTGATTCTGTTTTTACATTTAGAGTGTGAAATGATGTGCCTTTTATTAAATTATGAAAAAAACCCTGTTTTAAGTCGACATTAGCATACTATAGCGCGCCAAAATTGACAACATTTTCAAATATTTTAAAGTCAGCTTCAATCAAAATTGGTATTTCTGTCACTTGAGCACCTTGAGAAATTTGTTGAAGTTATTGCGAGATGTAATGTGTGAAAAGGTAGTTCAAAAGCATATATATTGATAAAAGTGGAAATCTCTAAGCCTGTGCAGACTATTTATTCTAATTTGATTTGATCTATTGTGATAAATAACAATGGGTACATCAAACATCAAAGAAATATAGAAAGGTGTATAGAAAGAGTTTACTTATGTATTTATCAATTACATTCTAGACATTTCGAAGTGACATATATTTCCGTACATGGTGGAGTGATCCCAGGCTAAAGTTAGAGATTGGAAATGTTACATTCAATGGGAATCCATCAAAGATATGGACTCCAGATTTGTTTATCAAAAATTCCAAATCAATCATGATGCACTCATCAACAACCCAAACCATTCGAACGATTGTCAATTATGATGGTAGCTTATTTATGAGTGCCAGGTAAAGAACTTCGTTGTGTTTTTATTAGACTCAACTTGACGTCGATTTGATCTCCTAATCTGAACCTTGTTCAAAGTCTGCAGTAGAGACGTTAGAACAACGGATTCAACTTACTTACTTACTAGATTATTTAATCATTTTGTCTTATTTTTACCATTCTGTATGTCGGAACAACGCCGAAACAACGTCAAAATAGCGTCGTAAAATCGCTTTGACGTTGTCTCGAAGTAAGAGGTCGTGTGTCATTTGGGATGAAAGTCCGCAATAAAGACGCTAGAATAACATTTTCAACATTGTTCTAGCGTCTTTGCCCGCTGGGAATAGGGTAGAAAAATTACTTACCGCCATAAATATGTTAGACTAAACATAGGAGCATAACAACCTGTTATTTTGTTTATAGAATTAGTGCAATATGTTCATGTCGAATGGATTTACATGCGTATCCTATGGATAATCAAACATGTGCAATGGAAATTGAGAGTTGTACGTATTCAATTAATCTTAACTTGAGGCTTCTAACTCTCTTGTAACCCGTACCTATATACCCGTATTTTGTAACCCGTACCCTATATACGCGTATTCTGTAACCCGTACCTATTTACGCGTATTTTGTAACCCGTACCTATTTACGCGTATTTTGTAACCCGTACCCTATTTGCGTGTATTTTGTAACCCGTACCTATTTACGCGTATTTTGTAACCCGTACCCTATTTACGCCTATTTTGTAACACGTATCATGTTACCCGTATTTTGTAACCCGTACCATGTTACCCATATTTCCAACATTTTATCACTCATTTTTTTTTAATATTTTTAATGGTAATGACACGTGTATCGGTATGTCTATAATTTTACCGGCGTATCGGTATGTCCATAATTTTACCGGGGTCGTCGTAAAATCTGTTTCGATAATGTAATCAACTTGAAACTTTCCGCGAACTTCGATCTATTAGAAACACTTTAATGCAAAAAACAGACTATTACCAACATAAATAGGAAACTTTCTACTTTGTACTAGATGCATTCACTAACCTTTCTACTTTGTATTATATGCATTCACTAACCTTTCTTCTTTGTATTATATGTATTCAGTAACCTTTCTACTTTGTATTATATGCATTCACTAACCTTTCTTCTTTGTATTACATGCATTCACTGACCTTTCTTCTTTGTATTAGATGCATTCACTAACTTTTCTTCTTTGTATTAGATGTATTCACTAACCTTTCTACTTTGTATTAGATGTATTCACTAACTTTTCTTCTTTGTATTAGATGCATTCACTAACCTTTCTTCTTTGTATTATATGCATTCACAAACCTTTCTTCTTTGTATTAGATGTATTCACTAACCTTTCTTCTTTGTATTAGATGTATTCACTAACCTTTCTACTTTGTATTATATGCATTTACTAACCTTTCTTCTTTGTATTAGGTGCATTTACTAATCTTTTTTTTTTGTATTATATGCATTTACTAACCTTTCTTCTTTGTATTATATGCATTCACTAACCTTTCTTCTTTGTATTATATGCATTTACTAACCTTTCTTCTTTGTATTATATGCATTCACTAAGCTTTCTTCTTTGTATTAGATGCATTCAGTGGAAAAGATTTAAACTTATGGTGGCATCAGACTCCAGTCGAATATATCGAAGATGACATGCAAGTAGAAGGCTATTCGGTTACTGAAATAAATTATTCTCATCAAACTGTTCGCTACATCATAGGTGGTTAGTATGTTGGTGTATTATTATTATTCTTATTATTACTTGGTAGGTGGTTAGTATGTTGGTGTATTATTATTACTTTGTAGGTGGTTAGTATGTTTGTATATTATTATTGCCTGGTAGGTGGTTTGTATGTTGGTGTATTATTATTACTTGGTAGGAAGTTGGTATGTTGGTATATTATCATTACTTGGTAGGTGGTTTGTATGTTTGTATAGTATTATTTTTTTGTAGGGGGTTAGTATGTTTGTATATTATTATTACTTGGTAGGTGGTTAGTATGTTGGCGTATTATTATTACTTGGTGGGTGGTTTGTATGTTGGTGTATTATTATTACTTAATAGGTTATTAGGGATCATTTCTATATTTGAAGAAATTTAACAAAAGTAATCTGTAATCTTTTTGTTTTTATAAAACGGGAAAAACATTCATAGAACTTTCATTATTTCTAGATACTTTCCAGAGCTTAAAAATATATTTCAATTTGAAACGAGCATTTTCATACTATCTATATCGCTCATACGTACCAAGCACATTCCTGGTTATAATAACATGGGGGTCATTTTGGTTGCCAACAACAACGTACCCAGCACGAGTTGGATTAATAGTAACAAATTTCTTAGCAAGTGCGTTCATACTACAAGGTGCTAGTTCCCAGATCACTAAGGTACTATATGCAACGGCTATGGAAGTATATTTATTGGTAAACATTATATTTATTCTTGCCGTCATGTTGGAGTTTATTGCCGTGATACAATTTCCGTCTAATGGATGCAAAATCTTGAAAAAATGCCTTAGAAAGGTAAGTGAACTTTTTACATGTGATTCAACTGCAACCTTGTTTTTATGAGAGAAGTAATCTCAGAAATGAGGTTCGATTAAATGACTTTCTCCTAGTGCAGCATGATCAAGCTTTGAACAAATATCTGGAAGTTCAAAATAGCATAGTGAAACCTACATTATATAAAGGACACCAATTGGTTATCTATGTTATATAGCGGGCTCCCATTGGTTCAAAACTCGCTATAAAGGTTAATTTCCAAAAGGCGAAAAATTTGCAACGAATGGCAAAAGAAGACATTCCAAAATTGATGCCTCGTGTTATGTGACATCAATTTCTACCAATTGCATATTTTCTTTTGGCTTTCGCAGTGAATGTTTGCCTAGTAGATTTCCCCTTCGAGAGATGTCCATTAAGAAGGGATCTGAATTTTTGTTTACTTTGGAGAAAATGTTCACTTGCACAAAAATGTGTATAGAAAAGTATATCCAAATAGCTCACTCTCAAGTAAGAAAGTTGCACAAACAACAGTTTAAGTTAAATGCAAAGGACGCCTTCTACTGCTACAATATATTGTGCGTAATATTGTACAATTAATTGTGACATATTGCTACAATATATTGTGCGTAATATTGTACAATTAATTGTGACATATTGCTACAATTTATTGTGCGTAATATTGTACAATTAATTGTGACATATTGCTACAATATATTGTGCGTAACATTGTACAATTAATTGTGACATATTGCGTGTGCAATAATTCACAATATTTCACAATTGATTGTCTTCAGTTGTGGTATGAATGTAATAGAATGAAGATCGAAGGTGAAACAGTGCATCTTTTTAATTTAGAACAATAGAGCACGTGCAACAATATTGTTTTTAAATCAAGCTGGTTTGATTTGAAAAACCTTAGAGGCATCTTATGCCACAATATACACATCTATACAATATATTGTACAATTATTTGCAATATATTGCACACAATGTATGTTAGGAGTGGAAGACAACCTTTGCATTTAATTCAACCTACTTTTTGTTGTTTTTTTGTTTTATGTACTTGCGATAGTGAGCTATTTAGATATATTTATTTATCCAATTGTTTGCGCAAGGTAAAATGCACTCGGCAAAACATTCACGCTAATAACAAAGTTCTACCATTTATTTTTCGCAGACGTACCGGTAAATGCCTTGAAAATCTATGGTAAATGACATACGTACACGCAGTTACAATCATGGACATATTTGAGACAAAGGGAGACTTATGCAATAGTTCGGAATTTGGACTTGGGTAAAGTCAGTCTACTCGATAAATCTCTGAGATAATTCTCCCGGGTATTTCAAATTAAAGTTTATATTTTAAAACTAACTTACGTCTCCATTCTATTATGCATACCTATTCTCTCAGGAAACTATATCGTATGATCGTAGTATGAACTGTTTTCCTTGTTAAAACCCACTACAGTCCTACATCCACATTCCATGTTTATATTTTTAGGAAGAAATAAATTACGACACAGACATCGAGTTATTACCAACTAAACAAGAAAATAAATTGAGTAGTCGAGACAAGAATGTTAATAAAAACAGTGATTGTCAGCGTTCATCAGCAGATGTGCATACAATAGATAAAATATCAAGAATTGCATTCCCCATTGTTTATCTTTTATTCCTTATTGTTCATTTTACTTATTATATACGTTCTGCAAAATACCACCATCACTAAAGATCAACCTTGTTCAACAACCACTCGTAATTTGGTGGCGCATGTGGAAGAGAAAACTCATTAAATATACATGATTCTGTCCAATTTATAAGGGTCTTAGAGTCAGTGTGTTTGGCACTACATATCCTGGACACACTTACCAAAAAACCTAAGATAATAATAATGTTCATGAAGAAGGTTGATTGTTGAGACGGACCCAATAGATCATAATGGGTCTTGAGGGTACAACCACAACAACAACTCGTTCCTGGCATATATTTATCTACTCTCTATATCTAAAAACCAAAATAACAAAATAGAGAAACAAGTTTGGTAGTGACATATGAAACAAG
Organism: Neoturris breviconis; assembly: GCA_032360805.1. Taxonomy (NCBI): domain Eukaryota; kingdom Metazoa; phylum Cnidaria; class Hydrozoa; order Anthoathecata; family Pandeidae; genus Neoturris; species Neoturris breviconis. The sequence continues at coordinate 1,468 of JAULBZ010008938.1, read as the reverse complement.
ATTTCTGATAAATCTTTACATCTTTCGAGTTATTAGTTGCTTTCCGCTAGGCGAAATATTTTCTGCGAAAGTCTACAAAAGAAATGTCTTTCTTCGGTTTTTGCAGCAACATTTTCGTCTAGCGGACATTATTCTTAAAAGTTAAACATCTAAATGAAAGTTGCAAGTCCTATCTACATCGAGAAGACGTCGAGAAAGAATTTCAGACTTCAAAGCGACTTCTTATTAGCGTTGGTTAGATGCCCTGATCAATTCCAAGATCATACACTTAATATCCAACTTGGTTCCCATTTTATCCAAGGATATATTTAACACCCCCTTCATTAGCTATTGATACCACCAACCTCGAATAATGTAGAAGACAGTAGGAGAGTTAGTTAGGTTGCTATATATATTAATTAAAATATTTTTTATATTTGAATAAATTTATAATAATCTCTAGTGCAATATCTGAAATATTTGCTCATATACACGTGAAACATAGTGTAAACTTATACTGATTTAACCAGTGGGTACCCGACTTTGGAACGGTGTCATGACGGCGTTTTAATGCTTTTCAGAAGTCGTGTACTGACAAGAAACGAGCTTTGAAAAAGTGATTATTTTGGTGTTTTTGAATCTACCACGATGATACTGTTTAGAATACTCCTAAGATCACCACTCGCTAGTTATAAGGACTCCTAAGATCACCACTCGCTAGTTATAAGGACTCCTCAGATCACCACTCGCTAGTTATAAGGTCTCCTAAGATCACCACTCGCTAGTCATAAGGACTTCTAAGATCGCCACTGGTTTTGCAAGTTCATTATCTAGCAATTCTGGAACTGTTGAATGAATAAGATTTCTTAAGAAAAAGAGAGCAGTATCAACGTTTTCCACGAGCTTCGTATCCATGAAAGCTGCATTGTTAGTTCCAATTGCTCTCTCACCACAGCACGTACTTTAAGCTTCAAATCATTCGCAGAACCATTCATAATTAGCAAATATAAAAATTTAATTAATTGTTTTCGCAAAATGTTTATTTTCGCCTTCCATGTCCGGTTTTCACGGGTACTGCGGTTAGATACTCGCATTCTGCATGAAATGATGATGTACGCAACTTTTTATTGCCTTTCCGGATATAATAGAGCCTGAAGTACATTGTGACCAAGTTTTAAGTAAAACGGAGCAGTGATTCAAAAGTTATTTGGGTGTGGTACATTGTATTTCCTCCATTAAACGCCATGGTCGTTTATTTAATTTGGGATATTAGAGGAGGGACCTTTGAAAGAGTTTTTGAATATGTGCCTTTAATAGAAGAAAATGTGTAGTGAAAATATGTTGATGAAAGATGTATATATATATTTAAAGATATATATCCTCCACAACTTGATTTAAAAATAGAGCATCAAGTACCCATGCCACGTTCTTGGACCTTGATATCACCATAAAAGATGGTATCTTTATATATAAACTCTTTGATAAAAGA